>JAQJVL010002676.1:57355-86587 GCA_035578905.1 Stictocephala bisonia | reverse complement strand
TAATTTTTAAAAAGTCTCAAAATATCACTTATAACAAAATGTAAAAACTATTATTTATTACGTAAAAACAATGTTTTAAATAATATTCACAAGACAAAATAAATCTGACTTTTTTTTACTTTATTCACCAGTTCACATGGGCCTACAGACCTGTGCGTGAACGTTATTCAACGATTGAATTACCGACCGTTGACTCAATGGAAATTCGAACCTTGGAACTCGCCCTCCGCAGTCCGAAGCTGTATAGCCACTGAGCACCATGCCAGCAATGAAACAACAATTTAAGTGTAGTAATTAAACCTACTATTATGTTTATTAGTATTGAATTTATCCTGTTTAATAAAGGATTTTCTACTCTAGGCTTTGTAGTATCAAAATATATAAGATTTATAACCGCATTTTACTATGTATGTACATTTTATGTCAATTTAATGATTGTAAATTTCATATAAATTGTTCTACTACCGTTCTTATTTGTACATGTTGTAATTAATCGCATGGTGCAATAGCGGTAAGTTATGTAAGGATTCAATTCCAAATGAACTTTTAATGCAAATAAGACATAATTTAGTCAAACTTAAATATTGTACCATAGTGGGTTAATGATACGGCCGTCAGTACAAACAAACTCTTCACTGACAATAGTTTCAATTTTGTAAACAAACCCAATTGTTTACATTATTTTTGCAATTGTTCAATGAAATACTAATATTAATATTACAACTGATTAAACTATTTTACAATACCGTGAAAATTTGTATTCTGGACAAATCAAGATCTGGGACAAACTTGAGTACAGCAAATCAATGTTATCATCATTTTTATATCATTTTATACTCATGTACTTATGACCTTTTTACCTATCGCTGACCAAGATTGAATAGTTGTTTTCATTAAATGCTAATAATTTAAATTTATTTTTCTCCCAAATGTTTACATGTATAATTAGTGTTTGTCCCTAAATTGCTATTTTGTTTTGGTAATATATTGACTATTTTTAGTCAAAATATTGGTTGGAACCATACATATTGGTAAAATCATATATCAAATGAATAACATCAAAAAATGTTTCTTCGGTATTGCCTACACATACTTGTAATTTGTATATTTCTTTACATATGGTTTTTATATATAAGCTACATATACGAGCAATGTAAGTAATAAAAATGACTACGTATTTGTAGTTTACAGTTTGTAGTCAGCTACATTTTTGTTAATTTAAAAAGACAGAGCAGAAATATATATTTGGAGCAAGATCCAAAAGTCATGTTGTTTATTAATAGAAATAATAAAGTTATCTCCTTTAACAAAGCCAAAATCAATCCATTAGTAAAATAGCACACGGATAACTCTGTAACTATGTGATCCATGGCTTGGATGAACTCTCCACAGTAACATTATTCAGCCAATCCACATTTTTATTTCCAGTAGTTACTTCTACCCACGCCAGTTTGGAAGTGATTCAACAGTGTCCATCTTTAAGAGGGTGGTCCATCCCACCAACAAGTATTGGCGAATAGGGAACTTATTTCTTTCATCAAAACTAATAACGTTAGTATGTACAAAAGTAGTTGTACGTATTAACAATCAAGTCTACATAATATCAAAATACATAATATGTCTATATAATATGTATGTTGTTTTCATATTTGGAATAATTTACTTTAGTTATGTACCAATTTAATTTTAAATTTTAAAATATTAAAATTGCATAAGCACTCTAGTTGAACATTTCTTTGTGAGTTTGTATAGCAATTATATAGACCTACAATCAATAAGGAAACAATCAATAATACAAAGCTACCCAACTTATAAATTGTTCCAATTTTACTTCCATAATTGAATATTTAACTTTAAACCACAATAATGATTATAAACTTTAATTAGAGTTGTTCAACTGAGGAAAGTTCTCAATACACTATTTTGAAGTCATTGTAGTTTCTTCCACTTGCAAAACTTTATTATAAACTTATTTAACACATAATTATTTTGCAATATAATGATATATACGATTGTTTACAATTGCTTTTATCAACCTATTTTAAGGTAAGAGTTATCTATCTAAATTAGATACTTTATTAAGTACTTGTTCTATAAATTAAGTATCAAAATGTATTTTTTATATCAAATATGACATTTATGACTGTTGAACGTGCATTTAATAAAATCTTAGTTACAATTTTATAGAACTTGTGTCAAACATAGCTTAATTGCCGGTAAAGTATATGTTAAGCTACAAACTATTGTAGAACAATTTCTCTGTGTTCTCTATTGTATATTGGCTACTAACAATAAGGTTTAACAAGTAGCCGTTTATGCCAACACAGCGGATATGACGCAGCAATATAAAAACTTAATCATGTACCTCTATGTTAGTTCTGACGTCAATATCCGGTGGTATGATTACTTCCTGTCTGTAATTGATAGTATATTTTCCTGAACGTTCTAAAGGAAACACTTTATTTCCTTAATGCTTTATAAGTACGCGTTTTTTGACATACTTTAAGAAGTTTAACACTAATAATATATTGTGAGAATAAGAATAATGTTGTATAAAATAAAAATTCCCTTAAAAATATGAAAATATATTCTAATATATTAAACTATTATTAATTGTTTTCTCATAAATGTTTTCGTCAGTAGTGGCGCAGTGGAGGGTTTTGTGGAGATTGCAGGTAAAAAATGGTTCCATGCTCACGCTCAATCCCGTACATACCAATATAGTATCCGCTCAGTGGTTGCCATCGATGTCGAAACTACTAGAGAAGTATGGGGTGTTCATTTTTAGTAGTAGATATGGTGATGATGTTGTGTAGGGAAGATAACTGTTTATTAGGCTTGGAACTGCGTGGTTTGGACTCCTAGTAAAGCTGAGGCCCCATAGTTTCCCAATTTAAAAATAGCCCATTCTGAACATAAAGTGGTGTAAGTTAGTAACAAGACTACGCCGGTTAGCCATACTCACACTACCCTCATTTTTTAATTAAAATTCTCCTTAAAATACGAAAAAAATTGTGTCGGAGTTTCATATCTTAGGACAATCTGAAAAGACGGGAGTTTTAAACATTAATAATATATGTTTGTGAAATATTAATTTTAAATGACTCGATTTTTATAAAGTGTTTAAGAGTCGTAATAAATGTACAGGTTTATATGTTCAAACACAATGATTTTTCAAATCTTATACAGAAACGTTAATTTCTTGATGCATACATAAAATATGTGAATATAACGTTGACATAAAGTGTGCATACGGCAATTATTATTATTATTACAAACTTACTATTTTTAACTAAACATTTAAATGAACAATTAAAGAACAAAGCAAATATATTAGCCATCCAAATAACGTATATTGTTATCTACTCTAATTTATACTTAATATGTGTTAGTTTAATTAACTATAGGTATCTAAAACTATAGGTGAATTAATCGTAACCAAGGAAATATATTACAAACTGGATAACTTGGTACAAGAATTTATATTTTCACTTCATACGTCAATATCCAATGATGATAGCAAATAGATCGGAGTTTGTATAAGAAATGGGTTGGACCGATTGCAACCCTTTGCAAAGAACAGAGCTGATACCTTTGTTTAGGATCTCTGTTGGAATAGTTAGTCTCTAGAGATCTTCCTTTTTAGTCAACCACTTCTGTCTTCTCTCATTTCTTACCGTAAATAATCCATCTGTATAATTTACCATTGGGAGTATCTTAAAGGGAAGAAAAAAAGAGGTTTTAAGATAAACAATCCCTAGATTTTTTAGGGGAAGCACTGATGAGACATTTCTTCATTTCTTTGATTTTACTCTTTTTTCACTGTGGTATATACTGTGTTAACGCCTTAGAATATGTTTACTTTTTCATTAAAGCGTTCTATAAGTTATTTTAAATAGACATAAATTAATTTTAAATGCCTAAATTATAAATACTACCTTGTCTTAGAAATAACTAATTTCCCCTGATATTGACGTTATTACGTTATTACATTTAAGACTATTTAAACGACTATTTTATATTGTGAACTAAAACTACATATGCTATAAAATTTTGTTCCCTTTAAAATAAAACAAAATATTCTTATATTTTGTATTTTTCAAGCTAAGAATTAATTATGCCCTTCTTTCATTTATATCGATGTAGTAGTTCAACATTTAAGCTCTGTTGATCTACATAATCCCATTGCAGAAAAACATATCCTATTGAAAAAAAAATATTCACGTACAAATAATATTTGTCTTCTTGGATTCCATGGTATTTTATGTTTACAAAATACGTAATTATATTCTACATAACATTTTATTTCATTATTTTAGTTTCTTTTAGGCTATATCTTCCCGTACATGTTACGTACATTTTTATCATGACAAAATCCTTTTGTTTGTGCCACAACCTCCCACCCACCCAAGCACGTACAGTGGTTGTGACTCTCCCACCCACCTATACACGTATAGTACTTATGACATTCCCACCTATACATGTAGAGTGGTCAGGACTATCCCACTCACCTATTCATTTATTTAGTTATGATCCTGCCCCCCGCCTATACAAGTGTAGTAGCTATGACCTTCCCACCCATACAAGTTCAGTGGTTGTGACTCTCCCATCCACCTATACACGTACAGTAGTTATGACCTTCCCACCCATACATGTAGAGTGGTCAGGACTATCCCACTCACCTATTCATTTATTTAGTTATGATCCTGCCCCCCCGCCTATACAAGTGTAGTAGCTATGACCTTCCCACCCATACAAGTTCAGTAGTTGTGACACTCCCATCCACCTATACACTTACAGTAGTTATAACCTCCCCACCCATACATTTAGAGTGGTCAGGACTCTCCCACTCACCTATGCATTTATTTAGTTATGACACTTCAACCCACTTATACATGTTTAGTAGTATGATCTTCCCACCTACCCATATACGTACAATAGTTTTGATTCTCCCACATGTACAGTGGTTATGACTAATATGCGTACAGTGGTCATGATTTAAGGTGGTGAAATCGGTTTTAGGTGAGTTAGTTATTTCCGAATTATATAATCAAAATTAGTTAATATACCTTCCCTTGAGACAGGAAAAAGTATACAAAAATGTTTAACTACTACATTAGAACTTCTGGCCATATGAAGTGGTGAATTTATCTGATTTTAAATCAGCGTTAAGACGAAACCGTTCGAAGTACATATTTCATTTTTTTTAACTAAGTTTTTCACAGATAACTAAAGGGATTGTAGTGTTCTGGCACTACCTGTATATGAACAGCATAATATACTAATGAATTCAGAAACAATATTGATAATTAAAATATACGATACTTTGGTGTTAATTTTTATTCACATTTTAAGAAATAAAAGAATCAAGGAAAAGTTGTAATATTCCACAAATACAGAATTAGACCGTCCGGAGGAAGTGCGCACATCCTGTGTGCTGGTTTACTGGTCTCAAAAGCCACGACCAATAAGAATCCTTTGTTCTGGAGAATGACCAAATAAGGTATTAATGTCATCTTGGTGACAAAAGAGGGGATTTTATCCGATGCTCTGAGGAGCCCGAATATCGAGTCAGTTGTCATGTTGCGCTGAGCACGGTAGCCACTGAGAGCTCTCATGTAAGTAGACTCTGCCAGGTTGGATCAAGCCATATTAGTATTGATGATGTATTAACTTCAACATAATTTCATAGCTTTCCAGTCTAAATTTTACCAACTCTATTTTTCTAACATAACTACTATGAACGCTCATAGTGGAGCTAGTAATGAATAATAAATGTGTTGAGCATTCCTTGATGCTGTAGGTAGTTAATTAACTGTTTTAGCCTCGTATCGGAGTAACATATTGTTCTAATCTTTTATAATCCTGTGTTCTTGGTATTAGCCTGTCTTAATAAATGTCATTAATCAAAGTAAATACTAGTATTCACTGAGTAAATACCTGACCGCGGTGTCTACCCACTCGCCGCATGACAAATTTGGTGTCAGAAGTGGGATCTATCCTGGCGTAATCAGGAATTTATTATTAAGGGACCATAGTAGTAGAGAAGTAGAGTTGGAAGCCCAAAGCAAAGATTAATGGTCAATAGATATAGTGTATAAATATAAGTAGTAATTAACATATGTATCCAAGGAAAATACAAGGGTTTTTAGAAAATTTAAGAAGATCAGTGTATTATAATTACATAGGAAAGTCTAGGGAAGTTGTTTTGTGGATTGGTATAAATACAGCAGATGGGTTTGAATTTCGAGAAGAAGTTTTAGCTGGAATTTTAGCAAATTCACGGTATCAAACGACAGGTGTAGAGTATTATAAATCAAAGAAAAACTTGAAGTGGCTGGTTAGAGAATTTGTCAGCAGGGCTGAGTCGGAATCAGTGACAATATATCAAAAGAGGAATGTCGCGGTACTAGTACAATCATTTAAAATAACGTTGTAAGAGGGAAGTGTTTTCTCAACCTGGGATCTAAGTTGGGAAAATCGAGTCAGAGGGAGCCCGAAATATTTATGGAGAAACGACCTTTTGGTAGGCCTCCTAGTGAAAAGACCATTGAGAAAACAGAATTTAAGTCTGAGCTTTATACCAAAATTGGGACGAGGGTAGCCATAATTACCGCACACTACGAACACGTACAACCGACAGTATCACCTCCCGTAACAGAGAGGGTGGTGATAGACAGTAGTAGTAACACTCTAAAATCAGGGGTTAAGCAAGTAAAAGTTTGTGAGTCGGTGCCAGAAATTATATATGACGTACCTAGAAGGAAGAATTAGACGTATTGTAAAGATTTGTGTGAACGCTTGGGGACAACTAAAAATACAAATCACAGAGTTTATGATATTACTGTTGCTTGGTACATTTTGTGTTTAAATAGTAAGGAGTTACACTATTAAGTATTAGCTAGAATAACATGTCAGGAAGTACTAGTTATTCACATGACGGAACTACCAGAGCAGGCGTTAGCTAGGATTTCGGAAGAAATTACGTCAACACCGTTTGAGAGCTTACCTGGCGTGGAATTAGAAGTTGTGAGGGTGTTGGTTGAGTTAATGCCGGAGAATATGATAGGAGACCTTGCACGAGTACTAGGGATATCGAATGTTGCACAGCTTACAAAGGATCTTTATTTAGATGTATTGGATGTTATGCTCGCAACCCCAGGTTTTTGGGTTCAGATTCAGGGTCTCATTAAAACCCGAATGATCATGGAGCGTTGGATACATGGACAGTAAGACAAACAATAGTCCCTGTTATCAATGAGTCAAGGAAGTAGTCCATACTATCTCCCGATTGCTAACCCTGACCTTATCTTAGAAGGCTGTGAGACCTTATTGAGGACTTTAGTGCAGCGTATTATTGAAAGATACATTAACGGTCGTTCGAATTACACGGACGAAAGTAATGTGATTAGAGTTAGGGTAACACAGATAATAATTGATTTTATTGACTAACTTTAATGGGTTTGGTAAAGAATATCCTGGCCTTCCTAGTAGGGATTGTAATTGGAGTCGGGGTAGTTGTGGCCGCTATATTGTTGTTTACTGAGTCATATCATATCTTGCGGTGTTACGCGAAAGAAATTATTTTAGAGAATTTTTCAGAAAAATCGTCAGTGGATCATTAGGCTTAAATAACAATAATAGACGGTAAGCTGTACGTTACATATTTAGTAATAGAATAGGATAAATTAGAATCATGCAGCGATCTCCACCTGCTTTACCCTTGCCACCTCTTAGGCTTAGAGAACAAGATGAACCGGACAATGAAGGAGTGGGAGGAAACAATGTGGTACCTGCAGCACCTCAGGTGCAACAGGTAGCTCCAGCCCGACTAATTGACCTCTCAGTAGCGAATTTAATCGAGATTTTTAGAGGAGATGGTACTGGCCTATCGGTCAAGGATTTCTTTCGAAATTTTGAAAATGCTGCGGCTACAGGCCGTTGGGCAAAAGATGACATGGTAAGAATATTACAAATGAAGGTGAAGGGTCCAGCTGCGACTTTCTTGTCAACATTACTAGACTTACTGGGGCAGGAAGCTAATTATGACGAAATCAAGAAGCAAGTTGTTGACCGTTTTACAGGGAAACATACACAACAGTTTCACTATGCAAATCTTTCAAATGCAATCCAACAAAGGGGTGAAAGTGTGGAAGCGTTTGCAGATCGGATAAGACGCTTGGGCACGTTAACAATTACTCCTCGGGCCAATCCGATTGAACAAAGAGTGGTTCAGGAGGAGGCGGAGAAAAGAATGCTTCATGCATTTTTACATGGCCTCAGTGGAGTCACGGGACAAGTTACTCGTCACCGCTTTCCGGAATCATGGGATGATGCAGTGCAGTATGCTATAATGGTGTTCGCAGATGAACGTAGCCACCCAGTCCGAGAACCAAAGGCGTTTTTTTCAACTTTGTCAACTTGTTATAATTGTAATCGGGCAGGCCATTTAGCTCGTGATTGCCGCTCACCTAAGCGCGTGTCCAACTTCGGTCGCGGAAGGGGACAGCCCAATGTAAGTAATCAGGCTAATTGGTTTCATAGTCGTGGGGGTCAAAATGCCACACACCGTAGAAATGCAAACACGTTTTATCAGAATTCACAGTCAAGTCAATTTCCTGGTCATCACTCTCAAGAGTCAGGACGGCCTGGAAATAGTCAAAATTTATATCGAAACTCACCGCGTAACCAAGGGGTGAGGAGTACTCCTGCTGAGATGGAGTGTTTTAACTGTCGCGACAAAGGACATTTTGCTAAACAGTGTCCGAAGCCAAAGATGAATCAGGGAAACATGAGGGGTCCGGTAGTTTAGATAGGCGTCCGCCTATCGGACCAGCTAAAAACATAAACGATAAGCAGTTGTTTGTACCTAGTTTAACAACCACCACTAATGGGGACCTGACAGTAGTAGGGTTAATTGAGAATAAAGAAGTAGTGCTATTAGTGGATTCAGGAGCTGTTTTATCGTTAATAAAGGAGGGCGTCAGTAGTCAACCGATATTTCCTACCAGGGATGAAGTAAAGGGTGTAACAGGGAATAACCTAGAAATTTTAGGTGTACAGAATATGGTGATTAGTATAGAGGGTAATAACTATCCAATAATGTTTAGGGTTAGTAGAAAGTTACAAATACCATATGAAGGGATTCTAGGATTAGACATATTGAGGCAATTAGGGGCGATAATAGATTTTAAAGATGAGAAAATAGAGTTTGCTGGAGTGAATGTTAGCATGAGGGAGGAGGAGGAGCATTCTGAAGGGGAGGGAGTAGCTAACCCGCCCTCTAAGAAGGTAGTTTGGGGAGTAGTCACATCAGAGCAGTTAGTTCTGGAACCAAATAATGAAATTAGATTTAGAGCAGTGTTAAAGACATGTCCAAGTTCAAGAGGTCTGAAGTATCCAGAAATGGTATATTCCCAACCACTAGATTTGGGAATATCAGGTGTTTATGGAGCGCATGTAGTAAGTAGAGTTTTCAAGGAACCAGGTGTCAAGGGTGATACCGTGGTATACAGTGTAATGTATCAGTTGATCAACGTGAGCAAAGAGGCTCTGAGTTTAGGAAAAGGGGAGCGAGTGGCCATAGCGATCCCCATTGTGAATGATTGTGATAGAGTGAATGTATGTGTGCTTGAGGAGGAGTATAGAAGCCGAGAGCTCGTACTACCTCGTGTAAATGGAATAAGTTTCATACCCAAGGTAACTGGACAGGGCAGTCAGTCCGCAGTACCTGTGAGTGTTGAGAACACAGCAAGTTACGGTCGTGAGTCCAATGATGACTCTCAGGACAGTAAGGGGCCTGCCGTAGTTGTTGGGGTTTTAGGTAAAGAAGTGGTAAATATTGAGGAGTTAATTGAGAGGAAAATTGCGCATTTAGAAGAAAGGGAGAGGGAAATAATCCGCAAAGTTTTAACTGATTTTAGTGACGTATTTTATGATGGGAAGAGAGCATTAGGATGCACTAACAGAATAGAACACAATATATATACAGGTGAAGCAGCTCCAATTAGAAAACGTCCATACCGATTGCCTCATGTGCAAAAAGAAGTTGTTAGGGAACAGATCAATGACATGATAATGAAGGATGTAATTGAACCAAGTGACAGCGCCTGGAGTGCACCAATCGTTTTAGTGTTAAAGAAAAAGCCAGTCGATGCTGAACCTGACTATAAGCCGTCGTGGAGGCTGTGTGTGGATTTTCGTGCTTAAAATTCAGTAACAAGGAAGGATTCTTATCCTATTCCAAATTTACAGGGGACATTAGATGTTTTAGGGGGTTGTAAATATTTTTCAGTTTGTGATTTAATGAGTGGGTATTGGCAGATAAAAGTAGCGAAAGAGGATCGGCATAAAACAGCCTTTGTTACGGAAGAGGGATTATATCAATTTAAAAGACTTCCATTCGGACTTTGTTCGGCCCCACTTACATTCCAGCGTGTTATGGACTCAATTTTAACTGGTCTCAAAGGGACGAGAGCTCTTGTGTACCTCGATGATATTTTAATAATTGGTAAAACAATCGAAGAACATGCGTGTAATTTAAGGGAGGTCCTACAGAGACTTAAATCTGCAAACTTAGTGTGTCAGCCTGAGAAGTGTGTGTTTGCACAAAAAGAAGTTCACTACCTAGGTCATGTAATAGGAGAGGAGGGAGTTAGACCGGAAAACGATAAGATAAGTGCAGTCGTAAATTACCCTGTGCCTCGTAACATTAGAGATGTTCGGTCGTTCATAGGTTTATGCTCATTCTATCGACGATTTGTTAACGGTTTTTCAGAAATTGTAAAACCATTGACAGACTTGACTAAAAAGAATAGGAAGTTTGAATGGACGGAACGGCAAGACAATGCTTTTCAAACGATGAAGAATGCACTCACAACACCACCAGTGTTATCTTATCCACAGTTTGATAAGCCATTCATAGTGACCAGCGATTGTAGCCTTTACTGTGCTGGCGGGATTCTTAGCCAAGAATATGACGATGGGGAGCGTCCCATTGCGTATTTTTCAAAAACACTATCAAAAAGTGAGCAAAATTATTCCGCTACGGAAAGAGAATTACTCGCTGTTGTTATGCTCACTAAGGCATGGAGGTGTTATCTGTACGGAAATCGTTTTACTCTAAGAACCGATTGTGCCGCCATAAAGTGGATATTTTCACTGAAGGATCCAAGTAGTCGATTAACTAGATGGGCTCTTAAATTGTCAGAGTTCGATTTTAATGTTGAACATCGTAAAGGGAAGCTGAATCAAGCCGCCGATGCTTTATCTCGTATCAGAACAATCTGCCGACCTATTTGGTCTCGTGATGCGGTTATTGCAGGGCAAAGCATTGACCCATTTTGTAAAGAAATTACTGATCAAATATTGAAAAAATCAAATGAAAATTTCATTCATGACTTGGATGGGTTGCTATATAAACGGGATGAGGGTGTAAACAAGCTAGTTGTTCCAAGGGGTATGGTAATTAGAGTTATGGAAACGCATCATGATTGTGTGTTTGGTGGTCATCAGGGTATCAAACGAACCTTAGACTCTATTAAAGCACGATATTATTGGCCAACGATGCATAAAGACGTCACTGAGTACGTAACTAAATGTCATTCTTGTAATTTAAGGAAACCAGGTAAACGATATACGGCACCCATGGGTCTTTTCCAGACGGTAAGTGTTCCTATGGACATGGTCAGTATGGACATAGTGGGACCATTGGCAACCACGAAGAATGGAAACCGCTATCTGTTATCGTTCATAGACCATGCGACACGTTGGGTTGAGGCGATACCAATAACTGATCAAACTGCAGAAACAGTTGCTAAAGTATTTGTTACCACTATAATTTCCCGATTAGGAGTGCCGAAATATTTGTTAACTGATTGTGGGACAAATTTTCTATCAATTTTATTTAAAGAAGTTTGTAGATTTATGAAAATTTCAAAAATTCAAACAACAGTAATGCACCCTATGAGTAACGGACTGTGTGAAAGGCAACATAGCACCATATCAGCTATGGTGTCTCATTATGTAAGTAAGGATACTAGAAATTGGGATCAATATATTCCATATGTGCTTATGGCACTCAGGAATACAAGGCACCCAGTCACTAAGAAATCCCCATTTTATCTTATGTATGGGAGAGAAATGCGATTACCTACTGATGATGATTACACGTTCTCGGGAGATAAACAAACGTCGGTCGACGACCTAGCTGCAAAATTGACTGAAGCAAATGAGTTAGCAGCAAGATTAACGGAAGAGGCTAGGATAAAAAATAAAGAATATTATGACCAGAAGTCTAGATTGTTAGAACTTAATATTGGGGATCTAGTATATGTGTACCATCCGGATATTAAAAGGGGAGTGCAAGCAAAATTCAAACGCTACTGGTCAGGACCTCATCAAGTGGTGGATAAATTGAACGATTTAGTGTATACAATAAGTATAAATGGTAAAAGTGCGAATTTACATTTAAATAGATTAAAGAAATGTTCTGAGAACGTAGGTAATGAAAGTAGTAGGCGAGATAAGATTTCCAAAGTTATAGACCAAACTATGAAGGACCATAACGTAGTACCAGGGGAAGTAGATAATGTACCAGGTAACCAGAGTAATGATGTAGATTTTGTTGAACTAAATTGGGTTGATGGACCTTTGTTAGTAGAGGATAATTTTGTGAATGATGTCGTTCATGAAATAGAACCCATTACATTTGACTCTGACGAGAGTATGTCAGACGATGTACCGGATGACCCGAGAGATAGAGAATGGGAACCGGAAGTCCCAACGGTAAGAGAACTTGTTGATAATATAGAGCCTGAGGGACCAGCGTCACGGACGAGATCACGGTTACGACAGGGAAATATTGAGTAATATGTTATCCTAAATACATATGAGAGGAGGTTCTAGAATACAGCGATTGAAATTGATAAATAAAGAGTATAGTAATACATATTAATAGTAGTAATCCGTAGCAATATATATATAAAATAGACCAGCAGACAAGTTATCTATCAGTAGAAATAAAGGATAATAAAACAGAGTGATCTAGTCATTATGTAAATGTTATGATACCAGTAATATTAAAATATTATACCCTTCGTATTATGCCTATAATAGCTCAATGATAATACTCAAGGGAAAAAAACCCTATTTAATCATGTACTAAGTGATTTATGTTAGTTAGTAAGTTAGGAGAGTAATATAACTTTATACTTATTATAATGTTACCTCAGACCATTAATCTTTGGCTATTCATACATTTTTGTTTATTTGTAATGATAACAATAATGAAAAAAAAATGAAATGTAAATTAACTAATCTGGCAAGAGTCTACTTAACAATTATGTATATATTACATAATATGACAGTTAAATACATCATTTTTAAATATATAATATTATGTTACACTGGACTTAAAAAAAAAAAAAGGAAAAAACTATTCAGTTAGTGTTTGGAGTTTCATTATCTACCATAAAGCCACCATTGGATCACTGATATATATCCATTGGTTACACCACAACTAGAATGGACTTACCTTCAACACTCATCTCCATGAAAATGTTGTAACGCACCTGAAATTGATATAGGAGGAGCACCATCCAATCAACTACATTTGGAACTGCGGTGACTACCAATAGACCTGGGTTCGGACCTTCAAGTAGAGGCAGGCTACCACTACCAAAGCTACCTCATCACCTAATAATCACTATCGAAGCTGATCATCTTAAACCACTACATCAATATGTTAGGGGACTTTAATTCCACCTACAACACCACTGCAGTCAATAGTTTTTATGTTGAGGACGACAAGATGGTATTAGGACTCATTGTTATGGTGCTACTTATAATCATGTGTGCAATGCAGTTCTGCATCATTAAATACTACGTACTTCCAGACAGCATGGTTACAAGCCCTTCAGAGCAGCCCGACTTCTAGTATGGAACTAGAAAACATAAATGGATGGATCTCGACACATGAAAGACCACCCAACTGATCATCGTGAACATTGAGAGTGTCAGTGTCAACCTATCCAGACTTCACATTTTAAAGTTCTACTCATAAGATCATGGATTAGCATGTATTAAAAACAGATTTAAGTGTCCACTCCAGAGAGAAGTGAAACGACCAATCAATGACCAGTGAAAAAAAAAATTTTATATATATATTTTTTTCGTTAATCATGAGTATGTGAATAAGTATCAAAATTACCACAATTTATCTTGTAAGCATGGCTTTAAGTAATATTATGATATTATGTGTGTTATTGATATTATGTGTGTTATTGTGTTACCACTATTCTTAAGTAAAAGAAATATATTTGTAAAGTAGGTAACATTAGGGATAAATAATCAATGCTATAATATTAGTGAGAGTAGTGCTTTTTGGGTTGATATGTTTAAAC
Organism: Stictocephala bisonia; assembly: GCA_035578905.1. Classification (NCBI taxonomy): domain Eukaryota; kingdom Metazoa; phylum Arthropoda; class Insecta; order Hemiptera; family Membracidae; genus Stictocephala; species Stictocephala bisonia. The sequence goes on along the minus strand of JAQJVL010002676.1, from coordinate 72,185 downwards.
CAATAATATTAGATTTAGGTGTGTAATATAGTAGCAAAGTTAACTGATCAAAAGATTGATTAAACATTTCCTTTATGATCTATGGTTTTAAGTATTTGGTATCCAGGAATACTCTTATAGTGATTTGCACTATTGTTTTAGAAGAATATAAAATGAAATATATACAATATGTATTTAACTAATTTTCTAGATTTATTGGAAATATGATTATGCTAGGATATAGATGACTTTTGTTTAGTATATAATCTTGTATTGTGTGTCCTATTTAGTAATGAATAGTTATTTGTGTAATGGATATAGCTTGATTACAATTTGAATAGTTAGTGTTAATAAAGGGGTTAGTTGATTATGCAATATCAGTTTCAAAATTCAAAAATTTGTAGGTACTTAGTGGAAACATAGAGGTCCGCCTCTGGCGTATCCTGTTGTCAGCCGTGGGTGGAGTAGGAGGTCTAGGCACGTGCAGTGGAGCCCGTTCCGCCGCTGGTTGATGGTCAATGGTTATGTAGGCCGCCTCCCCGGAAATACTTCCTTGCGTTGTAGACGAGGTGGGCGCACGTGGGGGACTTCGGTCTGGTAGCCGCGCGGTAGATAGAGGAAGATGGGCACCTGCGGAGTAGCGACCCCGTGAATTAAGGGGACAGCAATGCCGACCTATGGCGAGAGATTCTGAGTCAACCGACACTACCACGTGAATCCACTCGCGTGAGGATGAATTTGAATATAGGAAAGTAAATGTATCAAAACTAAACTCAAATAGCATTGTGGGTAATAGGGTATGGGGAACGAAATATGAGAGACGTGGTCAAGTATGTTAACAGTTGGAGGGTAAGTGTAAAACTGACCAACTTTCGTTTCTGAGGCGATTGTAGACATCCGGGAACTTAACTATCGTTTAGATAAACAACCCACAAGTGGTAGACCACCACTTATAATTCAGACGTAACATCCTTTGTGTACAATTACAGTACAAATAGCCTTAAAGTTATAGAGAAAGGAAAATGTAAAGAATAAGACAATTCCAAAAGATAGTATAGTTTCGGAAAATCCTTGGAAAGTATCAATGAATATGATCGGTAGTTAAGGGGGGAATTTTAATAGTAATGTTGCAATAATTTTGTAAGTGCATAGATATAGTTATTTGTAATCATTTGCATCAATTTATATTGATGCTCACTCTCAGGTTGAAAATTTGAATATTATATGTAATAATGGTTGTTGAAAGTAATAATAGCTATTAGTTGATGTCGTAGGTTTACCTGGGATAGTGATAGAGTGTAATTCTAGATTTAATTCATGTGCAAATTTTGTTTATGTACGTATAAATACCGATCAGGTATTTAAAGGAATGCTCAAACTATCTAATCTGGGTGGTAAGAGATTGTAGCGACAGTCCAATAACCCTGGCTTATCGCGTGCGATACCACATTTCCCTTGTACAATATTGTAGTAGTTTACAGTGAGTAGTGGGAAATATTGAAAAAAAAAACTTTTTAAAGAAAAGTTTTTTTTTTGTTTTTGAAGGGGCGAATGTAGTGTTCTGGCACTACCTGAACAGCATAATATACTAATGAATTCAGAAACAATATTGATAATTAAAATATACGATACTTTGGTGTTAATTTTTATTCACATTTTAAGAAATAAAAGAATCAAGGAAAAGTTGTAATATTCCACAAATACAGAATTAGACCGTCCGGAGGAAGTGCGCACATCCTGTGTGCTGGTTTACTGGTCTCAAAAGCCACGACCAATAAGAATCCTTTGTTCTGGAGAATGACCAAATAAGGTATTAATGTCATCTTGGTGACAAAAGAGGGGATTTTATCCGATGCTCTGAGGAGCCCGAATATCGAGTCAGTTGTCATGTTGCGCTGAGCACGGTAGCCACTGAGAGCTCTCATGTAAGTAGACTCTGCCAGGTTGGATCAAGCCATATTAGTATTGATGATGTATTAACTTCAACATAATTTCATAGCTTTCCAGTCTAAATTTTACCAACTCTATTTTTCTAACATAACTACTATGAACGCTCATAGTGGAGCTAGTAATGAATAATAAATGTGTTGAGCATTCCTTGATGCTGTAGGTAGTTAATTAACTGTTTTAGCCTCGTATCGGAGTAACATATTGTTCTAATCTTTTATAATCCTGTGTGCTTGGTATTAGCCTGTCTTAATAAATGTCATTAATCAAAGTAAATACTAGTATTCACTGAGTAAATACCTGACCGCGGTGTCTACCCACTCGCCGCATGACAGGATTAAAATGTTTTTAATTTTTTTAATGTAAAATTATTTATAATTTTAAGGGTGAAAATACCCATTTTTACCTTTAAAATTATAAATATTTGTACGTTTTTATAAATGAAAAACATTTTAATCCATTGAGTTATGTGTAAAAAATGTAGTTATAATTAATTGAATTTGTACTTCGAACGTTTTTGTCTTAATGCTGATTTCACCTCTTCAAAAGGCCGCAAGTTATAATGCAGTGATGAAAAATGTTTTATATATTTTTCCTGTCACAAGGTAAGGTAAATTAACTAATTTTGATTACAAAATTGGGAAATAACTAACTCATCGAAAACCGATTGCACCACCTTAACCACTCTCGCACCATACGGTGGTGATAACCCACCCATATACATATGATTGTGATGACACTACCCAATGAACGTGTATGTAGTGGTGGTTGGGTCAGTATCACTATATCAAATGGATGGGTGGGTAATTACCAGTGTATGCGTATATGTGGGTGGGCGAGTCATTAATACAGTATGTTTATGTAAATAATGATTAGCAATTAAAATGCATACGATTTTTACAAAAGGATTTTCTACTGTTGTTTAAAAATATTTTTATTTAAAGAATAGGTTAAAGAAAAAGTAGGTCAAACCTCTGTCTCCTTAATTGTTGTTAGCTGTTTTGTTGGCAATTGTATTTTATAGATCAAATTAACGCATACTTAATGTTGCGGTTTGCGTGTTTAATGCATCAATGGTTGTTATAAAAACTTAATAATTATACTGTAAGCAATTTTCATATATAAAAGAACTCAACAAATGCAATTATTTTTACACTGTAAAAGTTACTAACATATGGGGTGATATTGGATTTTTCTATTGCCATTTAACTGTATAAAAAGCACACACTAGTTTCCACACACTCTTTAAGTTCGGAACCTACTTGAGTTTTAATGAGTGAGTCATTTGGGATACGTGAGAGACTGACTCTAAATTGAGTTTCAAGTTGACTTTGTAAAGTTTGTACTCCAACACCTCTGACGTATTTCATTACATTTTTCTCGTTTATTTCTTATTTTATATATATTATTTTTATTGACTGTGCCAAGGGAAGAAAATTTATGAATTCTTAATGACTTTGTTAAATAATATTTTCTATTTATACTGTAATTTTTATTTTTATATTTCTTAACTCTTTTATTGGTTATTTTTTTAAGTTTAAGACAATGATATTAAACATCAAAGCCATCACAGTTATTTCGTTTGTTTTACAGTCAAAATTTTAAACTATAAAGTGCAATAAACTTGGTTGCCAGTGAGGGTTTTTCGACATCTTAAGCCTACGTGGCATGTGTCCTAGAATCTATTCATTATTACGACGTCGATCATCAAGATATGGGCGAATATGAGGGGCGAATGAGTGTAGATCAATTGTTACTAAGTTAGTTGAACTGTTCCTCAGAAAGAGCTATTTATTAATAGCCCAATAGCTAGGGCAACTAAGGGACCTACAGCTTTACATTGAATCCGAACCACGTAGTTTTGGTCTGATTGTCGGCTAACTGACAAGCCTGACACTCAGTTCTCTTCCCTACACAACATCTGAACTTTGTTACTACTCAAAATTGACACCCTAGACTTCTCTAGTAGTATTCAGGTCGATGGCAACCATTGAGTGGACGGCATGATGGTATTAAGAGGACCGAGCATAGAACCTATCACCAACAATATCCTGAGCACTTTGTCCCCAAGTAGCTGGGTTACAGCACTATGCCACCTGTGCCGACCCGTGTATTTCTCGTGACAACTGGGTCTAGGTGCTATCCAAGCTATTTATAAGATAACTAGGTGTTATGATTATAATATATTAACTAATAATAAATAATTATTTATCACCAGTCCATACCTAAAATACAGTATATTGATAACTAAAATGTTTTTGCCAATGGTGATAGAATGTTAATGAATAAGTTTTATTATTTTACCGTTACCAACTCGTTTCTATGATTATGATAGATACTAAAAACATACAAGGGTTGATTCAGTAGTACTACCCAAATGAAGAATTTCCCCTTCATACACTTTACTAGCGATCCATTACTTTTAGATTTTTGATACAAAGTACCAAAATAGCTTAATCAATAAGTCTGAAGAAACTGTAAATTGTGGATTTGAAAATGTTCTTCGGAGAGGTTTAAAGCACCTAAAAAAATTCGGAGATTTCGTGATGAGTGACTACACCATTTTTGGATAACATATATGAAGATAAGACTCTACATATGACCTATATGTACCAATAATAGTCAGCAAATAAACATTAAGTTCTTTCATTTAACCTCCTTATATTCATTACAAACGAATCTAGCTTGGACATTACCGTAAAGTCTAATCGTTATGATTTTTAATTTAGAGTTAGTATTGATGATATTTAAAGTATATATGAAGTAAATAATAAACATAAAATAAATCTCAAATGTGACAAATGTTGACAGCTACCATTAATTTTTACATTAAATGCACCTGGACAATCATTTATTTATTCTTAAGATTCCGATCGTCAAGATATGAGCGAATATGGATTTCGAATGAGTAGGATGAGTGTAGATGAGTTAATGTAGTCGTTGTTACAAACTAAGGCCGGTTATTCGTTAGAAATTGCCATTAATTATAGCTCAATGACAATGAATATCCGCTGGTTATCAGCTGATCACTTTTAAAATTTGTTATAACTCTGATTGGAATCGAACTGAGAACATTTAGCTTATGAAGCTGGGCTTTTACTAACTTCGCTAACGATCAATTACAGAGCTTTAATAACTAAATTTATACCAAACCTAAACATTTCATTTATGTAAATTTAAATTACAATGTTTAGTGTCTTTTTTATAGGTGCAATAACATTTATAGTCACGCATTTGTTGCTCGAACTGGTTTAAAGCCCATAACTCATACAACAAATTGTCTTTATGCTCATTACTCTGTGAGAAGGAATGTCAACAATAAACCAAAGCACAATACACTATTGTAATTTGTATTTAACAGACATACTGTATATTATACATATTTCAATACCAATGTAAGTGTAAATACACATGCATCGTACTCGTCATAAATCATAAATATTAACAAATTGCTTATTAGAATAAATTTCTAAGAAGACCAAAAGGAATATTATACTGGTTACTTTTATTTGCCTTGTCTTTAAAAATTTACGGTAAATTAAATGTATTATCAGTTAAACTAGAATATCTTTGTACATATTAGTTATAGCTCCTTTACTATACTGAAGAAAGGTTAACAAATACTAGTTCCGTATCGTTAAACAGCCTAACGGATGTTATCCAACGCTCTACGTACATACAGTTCATGTAAATGTAAGCGACAATAAGGCCGGCATCGGTTTTATAGCTGCAATAAAATTTACATCCGAACATTTGCTGTTTTTATTGGTTTATAAATGTTGAACACAATAAAGCTCTTTTACTACTGCAAAGTTTTAAAAATAATAGTTTACAACATTAAAAATGTTAATTTTTGTTCTGTGAATAAGGATTTATGTCATAAACGTTGATGATCATAAGTTATTTAATTCAATATTGCTGTTTAGGGAGTTAAATTGCAGTTTAAATTGAAATGAGTGACCGAATACTACAATGACCAAATAATATTTATTTATGTAAAATATTTTCGAAAATACCCAATGCTTTATGGAATTTATATTAAAAAGTGTGCATTAATCGGTTTTAATGTCGTTTTTTTGTTATTTCTTTCATATGATCTATAAACTTTAAACGATTAATTAAAGTTTTCTTTAAATACCACAGTATATTTCTAACAAACTGTAATATTAATATCCACACAGCTTGAGCGTTTTTTAAAGCAAATACGAACGATTACTTAAGTATAGGTTAGGTTAGGTTAGGTTAGGTTGGGTTAGGTTAGGTTAGGTTAGGTTAGGTTAAGTTAGGTTAGGTTAGGTTAGGTTAGGTTAGGTTAGGTTAGGTTAGGTTAGGTTAGGTTAGGTTTGTGAACAATTCATAAATGTGAATGAATAAAGGTTATTGTTTGAAAAAAGATGTAAGTTATAATACTGAGTTCATCTTAGCTAAGAAAGGAGCCACTTGGTCCCAGCGTTGCGCCACTAGTGCCGACTGAAGAGCTGCTGTGAAGGAAATTGTTTTACATTTTTATTCAATTATATCACAATTTGATAAACACATTACGTGTATTGAGAACTGTTCATATGCATTTAGACATTCTTTTTTAATTATATACTTGATTATAAAATATTTTTTCGATTGTATTGGTTCACATATGTTTCACGCTCAACAATGAAACGAAAACATTAAAAAAAGTGAGGATACTTTATAATTAGTAGCTTTAAAGCACAAGGGACAAAACTATGTTGACATAATGATGTTGTAATATAGAAACTTTGAACAGTTCAGCCTGGTTTCACTAACATATGGTTCAAGTTTCTAGCGCCTCACACAACATCTTTACACTAACTTTAACATGTATAAACACTTATGTAGGATTTTATACACTGTTGTCCAGTGTAACCACAGTACACCATATTTTTAACAATATGGGATATAACCTTTTTGTAAGAAAATAAATTTTAGTTTCTAAATATTTTTAAATACCCCTTTTCAATTAAATACAATAATAATTAGTCAAAATAAGGAATAAAACAACAAAAAAGAGCACATTAAGAGAAGAGAAAAAAATATAATATGGAAGACTGGACAGTTTTATTAATCTGGGAAAGAAAAATATTATAAAATTGGAATACATTGGAAAGGAACTTAAGATAAAGGTGTACTCATAAAAGATGCATTATCAAACAAACTTATTTTATGGAGCGGACATAAAATGATTTTAGTAGATTACAGGCAAGGGAAATGCGATTCTGGTGAGGAAAAGAGAAGATTAGAAGAAGAGATAAAGAATTAAATAATCCGAGAATCGTTCAAAGTGACACCACTACTAGATACAATGGAATGAAGAAGGATACAGTTGATGGCATGTGAAGAAGATGGGAAATAATAGATTGCCGAGGATAACCTTGGAGAAAGATGAAGGAGGTCAGAGAATGATGGGAGGACAAAGTGTAGAAGGTTGCAGAAAGAAGATTAATGCAGACAGACAAGTGAAGGATGAAATACACTCTATATTCTTTTCTTGGTATGTAATGTATATTTGTGAAAATTTAAATAGTTACCCACTAGTGGACTTATTTTTTTCTAGCAGTTTCTTTTAATATTTTTAGGTTTAATTTTGTAATATCCTCTCTCAATTGAACTTTTAATTTTAAATTTTTTTTTTTTTTTTTTTTTTTTTTTTTTTTTTGGGTTGTACTTAAACATTTGAGCACATCGTTGTTTCTTAGCTCCAGGTGGATCACTTGGCCTTCTTAGCGGCCAAAAGTAAGCAGCCAACTACACCACCTTTGTCACTGCGGCTTCTCCAGGCTATGTTACTATTTTCTTCAGGATGAAGTTCTCAACGTGCAGGTGACCTCCGCCCTTTTATTGTCTCTAACTTCCGATCAGTGTATGTCTATGTCTGTGTCCTGTGGTAGTGCTTGGACTTTTTCATTTTTTATGGAACGTAGGGACTGTTTGGGAGGGATGGGGATCCGTTCAGAGAATGACTTTAGATTTCATTTTTATTTGTTTAATTTATTTATATTTTTTACCCAAATCCTTTGTTTATAACAGGGTTCCAAAGAACCCAAAGGTTTTCCTAATACTGTTAACTCTTTAATTCGGGGTATCCGAGTCCTACCAGCAAGATTTGGTATAATTATTAACTGACACAAAACCCTTTTATTCTTTTTTTTACTGGCAAATCTCTAAATATTTCCTTCGAGGTCGGTTAAATGTCTGCTCTTTTAACTCATATTATGTTGATGTGTAGATTTATTGTTTAGATTGTCCAGATGTTTATTATGATTGTTGTTTTATGGTGATTATATATGGTATCGTCTCTGGCTTTTGATTAGTTGTACTTTTTACGTATTATTCAATGGTTAGATTACATGTTCATTGTATTGACAAATTATTGACTACACTAATTTGTTGAAGATTTATTAGAATTCGTTATCTAAAATATAAAATTAAAGCTTTTTTCAAACCTAACACTTCTTATAGTGTCTGGTATGTAAATTTCCTCCCAGCAATGCAGTTTGCCAAACAAGCACTTAAGTGAGGGAGATTAACGGTGTTTCACTTAGTCTCAAGTGTCGACGGTAAAAGCGGCTCACCTAAATAAATCAATTAACCTGGACGTAAATTGGTCGCATATTGAAGATTTATTTTAAAAGGTTTTTTTAAGAATGAACTTAATTAGTTTTATTTTGTTTTTAATATACATATATAAACCTTTTATTCAAAATATCTAATAGCTGTAATTTTATTATGAGGAAAAGGGCTGAGTAAAGTATTTTATCGTTTGGCCTCTCCATATTAAATGTCATAAGAGCATTATTTTTCTCTATTCAAACGGAACACTCAGCCAAATTTGGTTATACTCTTTGACCTTATTTATTATTTTTCTTTTTTTTAATAAATTAAAGTCAATATATTTACCTTATTTAATGCTATGATACTATTTAGGCATGATGTATCTACAGAATGCCCCACAACCATTTACACAAACTTTAACACATTGTACTGTTCAGCAGGCCATACTAACTTGTTTTACAATGTAACAGGTGTCTTATCTCGATTGGTCTTCTGTGGATGTGTTTGTGTGAGTGATTTTGACAGAAATTTAAATATTTAAAAAAGGTTTAAGCTAAAATAGTATATTAGGTAAAGTTATTTGTTTAATTAGGAGACATTTTACTGCATTTTTTTTTTTTTTTTTGACAACTTCAATTTTAAATCGTGACAATTAAAATATATCCTTGCTTTTCTAGATACTTAGCAAATAAATGTTTAACTTAAGCCTTTTCAAAATGAATTTCAGAGGAAAATCAAAACGTTCATTAAAAGATACTCCATTTAGATAACATTCTTAACGAGTTTCAGTATTACATCTTAAACTATTTTTTAAATATTTATATATTTTTTAAATCAAATACTTATACACAGTTGAAGTTGGACAATAGTTATATTGTATTTGTTAGTAACGCCTTACTGAACAATGTGGCAAAGCTTTTTTTAAGTTTTCGGGACACCCTGTGTATATAAAATGAGTTATACTGATTAAAATGTTTATCTTTCCCATTAACTTTATGTAAAGATATTATCATGGACTTAGTATTTCTATAAAAGCAAAATTTCTAAACAATAACTTTATTTTCATTTCATTGTTATTGCAAAACAATGATTAGTGTGAGATCTTTTATTGTCTCTTCTTTTAACTTTTTAGTCCAGCTTACACTACTATATTAATAAGTTTTCTTTCTATTAATATAAATGAAATTTATTAACAGTATTTTACAAAATATTAAGATTTATATTGTACTGAATAAATACGATCACACTAGATATCATTCCTAGATATATCCCTATGGTACAACTCTATATATATTTCAATAAACTTACTGTAATTAAATTCTAAATAAATATTGATTTTCATAAATTTTTGTTACGTTTAGAGGATAAAATTGCAGAGAGTTAAAAAATAATAGTTTTAAAACATGTCTGAGGTCACAATATAATTGAAGTTGGAAGAACAAGCAAGTCTAGATATTCCCAGGAGCACAAAATGAGATCTGACTTTGGCGTGAGGATATTCACTTTGGCGGAGTAAGGAAGTACAAAGATCCTGTTTACTATATTGTAGCTGGGTTTTATGTGGATATAAAACTTTCTAACTATTACTACCCTAAACCAAGATATATTGTTGCTGTAGTGAAACAAGGAAAATTATAGTTTTAGTCTGGATTTGTAATATGATCATATTTATATGCATGATATTATAGAAAGCCGTATCATACTCAACGAATGGATTAAATTCATCTGAAATTTGTTCTTGGCTTTTTATCACAAAGTATTTTATGATATTTTCTTTTCAATAAGTTACGTACTAAATCTAACTAAAATATCTAAATTTAAATGTAATGGTATTATAATTAGTAATTATTATTATTATGGAAACTGTTTTAATTAATAATAACAATCGCAGTCATGAGGTATTTATAAAACTTCATAAAAACCTGTTATTTTCAGAAGTGTTGTGGAGATTTTAGGTGATATGTTATACCTTTTTATTACTGCCCCTATGTCGACTCAATGTTTTTTATCAGCTTGAACACAAATAGAGAAGTCTTGGGTGTCCAAGTTGGGTGGTAGTCAGGAGGGGTGTGTTGTGAATGAATGGAAACTGATTGTCAGGCTTGTCAATAAGCTGAAAATTATACTACTGGTTTGTATTCCACGTAAAACTGCATGTGTCTTAGTTACACTGGCTTTTTGGCTATCGTTACACGAGTTTTTCTAAGGAACAGTCGACTTGGTTAGTTACAATGACTACACCTATTCATATACAATCATCACTCTCATATTACGACCGGCGTCTTAAAACTGAATTATTTCAATTATTTCTGATAGTTTTTTTATATTATGCATAATGCTCTTCCAATGCAGACTTCAAAAATAACGATCACATGAAATATTTTGTGTGATAAACATTCTAGATTATAACATTTAGTACAAAAAAACTAACTTATCGAAAATATGTAATGAGGGAAGGAAAAATATTTATATGCATCCACATAAAAGATGGAAGTTAAACACTTAACAACTTAAACCAAATTGGCCAAGGTTTTGTGGTGTTTATCACCTGTTTGAAATAAATTGTAATAACTATGCCAATGTTTATAGATCTGAAACCTTAGGGTAATGTAAACTAGTATTTCTATTGGACATTTTACCCCACTGATATACGTATGTTGAAAGGTCCTACACCATAGCAGAAAAAAGGTTACCTGATTAATAAATTACTTTTATGTTTTCAACATTATGACTCTTCCTAACTACAGTAATATCGTATTAATGATTATTACGCTTTAATTATAGTATTTTTTATGACCTTTTCTTCACGAGCTAAACATAAAAAATATGAAATATAAACTATTTCTATTAACAATACTGCATCAAGAAAAAACAGTTTTTACATTTGCCTGTAACATGGCAATGTAGGCGACACATTTATATGGAGATTGAGACATGTTACAGAAACTGTTTCAATGACGCACTTCTCTGAATATAAGCCTTGCATTAAGAGGCAACACGGTTGGGTCATGCATATTACATTTCCCATTCAACAAATGTTTAGTTACATTTCATTCACCCGACCTGGACGTTTATTCCACTGCAGCACTGCACTATTATACAGCGTTGTTTCATTTATTTTCAGACTACTTCTTCTACAGTGTCATATCATCAGTATTTCCGTGTATTTCATTTCTATAAAGAATAAATCTTACTACAATGTCTTGAATAATTATATACTCGTTTAGTAAGTTATAGAAGTAAATGTAAAATCTAAATGCTACTGACTGGCTGGTATCACGTTTTTTTCTTTAAAAGTTAGGTTAGGTTAGGTTGGGTTAGGTTAGGTTGGGTTAGGTTATGTTAGGTTGGGTTGGATTAGGTTAGGTTGGGTTGGGTTGGGTTGGGTTGGGTTAGGTTAAGTTAAGTTAGGTTATTATACCATTTACCATATGAAAGAGAGAGCTCAGAACGGTGCAGCTAGACACAAGAGGTTATTTTTCAACAATGTAAACATGGAAGGTGAAGAACAATAACAATGTTATATTTATAAGTGCACATAAGTGCATACGAGTAATACTACACGAGTACTCTGCACTATCCGCAAACCCCAAGTCCCAGAGCACGGACGAAGGCAGAGATGCTGGTGGTGATGGCGTGGTGGCTCAGTGGCTAAGGCTTCGGACTGCGTATATATATTTACTTACAAGTATGTACTGTCCTATTGATCAAAAGTCCTCTATAATGTATTTTTTGAAAACTATTAAAATTCGTTTTCAATAAATTTATTATAAATAATAAATGTTCAGGTTTGGAAAGTTAACAACAGAAAGAAATCTGAAAATAAAGTAAAACTTGTACTTAACAGATATTTTTCAGTAATATTAAAAGAAGATATGTATTGGAAGTTCGTGTTGTATTACATGAAAGCAAATGTTTTACCAAACACAACTTTGGTCCATCCAATCTACATGCAAATGTATGAAGGTGTTTTTACCAACCGTTTGCAAGGAAATAAGACATTCTCGTCTCTCAGCGTGAACGATATAATATTCTTTAATACTTTAACAATCTCTAATGTTAATTTGATTAATGTAATAATTTGTTATTTAAAATTGATCCTATTTATTTTTATTGAGTACACATCATTCATTATTGAGTAGTTTACTATTTATCATATACTCGTATTATTAAAACAGCGATACATTGGTGAATGTGAAGGAATGCTTTATATGAGTGTATGGTCTTGTAACTTTATGCTTAGAAAGGACCATTTATTAATATCCCAATATCCAGGTCGAACTAAGGGACCTACATATTTACGTGGAATTCAAACCACATAGTATTGGTGTAATTTTCAGCTAATTGAAAAGCCTGATACTTAGTTTTCTTCCTTACACAACGTTCGGAATCTGACTACCACCCAACATGGACACTCCAAACTTCTTTAGTAGTGCCACCCTATGGCAACCATTGAGTGGACGCCATGTCAGAGTACTGATCATAGAATATATTTTCTACAATTTTCACAATATTTTGTTCTCAAGTAGCTGCATTATAGCACTGTGCCAAAAAAGTTAAGCCCGGTTAAGGTGGTGCAATCGGTTTTCGGCGAGCTAATTATTTCCCGATTTTTTTATCAAAATTATTTAATGTACCTTCTCTTGAGACAGGAAAAATGCAACAAACTTTTTAACCACTATATTACAACTTGTGGCCTTATGAAGTGGTGAATTTAGCTGATTTAAAATCAACTACAAGATAAAACAAAACAACTACAAGATGTAAGTTAAAAGTTTTTATAACTACATTTTTTAGACTTAACTGAACGGATTAAGATGTTTTTCATTTTTTTAACTAAAAGATTATGATTGTTTAGAAAAAATCTTAATCCCTCCAGTTATGTCTAAAATAAGTAGTAAATACCAATAAAACTGTAGTATAATTACTATGTATCCAGAAGTTAAAAGTCAATAATATCACAATCAAAAGCGTACTTGCGTGTTTTCTACCAAGTCAAACTTTAAAAAGTATATTAACTTGACTTTCAAAATGGCAACAGACTTGCTGCTCTGCTCTGAGTTACTTTAAAACTAACTTAATAAGAGAAACTTTTTGCAACTTGAGCAGTTTTGGTTGAGGTGTTAGCTTATAACGGCAACGGACAGCATTATTATTGTTATTTTTTCGAGTGAACTTGAGTGTGAGTGTGCAGTGATAGTGACATTTCTTTAACTCCTTAACTCTATTTTAATGTTAGTTTATGATAGTTTCCATTATTATACGTAATTTTACCCATCTTCACGATGTTTTTTTTTTTTTTAGTTTCATAATGTTTTTTTTCGTATTACAAATTTTGTTTTAGAATTAAGTATTTAGTATTTATCAACAATTCATAAACTGATTGAACTCAGCCATCACCCACAAGCAGTAGTCCATGTGGTGGCTTTCTCATATTGTTTGTAAATGTTATGTGTACTATTTTTTCTGAGATCAATAAAAATTATTACTATTGCAGTTTACAAATGAAAAAAGCTCTTCTTCCAAGGTTTCTACCTTATATAATTCAGTTAACAACGAAAAGACATAAAAAAGCATTTTATTCGTAAATAATGATCTTATTGTTCTATTTTATCTAATTTCAGTTGTATTTGTCACATATATCTGCCTATATTTTTTTCTATAAGCGTATGATTCTAAGCTACTTTCACATAATACATGTTAGGTACATAGAAAAATAAATCTATAATCATATAAATTAAAATAACTCATTTAAAATAAAACTACCGGGCACACTTAAAAGAAAAAGAAAGACTTGCATTGCAATATATATTGTACATATGATTCTTAAACATTACAACATATTACCACAAACATTTTCTACACGTAATTAATGTTCTAATTTTTTTCTATATGTTAATATATATGTAACTTTGAAGTTTATTAGAAATCGCTTCTTATAATTAAATGAAACTGATTTCTTATCTAAACAGATTACACAATAATGATTGTTTATAAACAGGTCTTTAAACTACTTTAACTACAATGATTGAGTTATTACGTAATTATTGATAAAAATTTATGTTAAAAAGTTGATTATATTTGTATGCTTATCAACAATCTTGTATGTTTTGATTATATTTAATTTATTTGGAATTGTTTAGGTAAGAAGCTGTTTAGAAGCTGTATTAGAGCTTTGTTAGAAATTCATCTTGTTTTATTGCTAACGTTCCTTGTCGAACAATACGAATGAAAATTATATGTTACTTACGTAAGTTGGATAGGTCATAAGACATAGAAATTCATTGTTCTTCCATTAAAGTTTGTAATAATCAAGGTATTAGAACAACGTCAAATA
>JAQJVL010002676.1:0-57255 GCA_035578905.1 Stictocephala bisonia | reverse complement strand
GCAACCAATAAAGATTTGTTCTGAGTCTCTTATTGACCTTTTTCTTATAAAACATGTTTATAATCAAGATATCGCGATTTTAATTATATCAATCACCAAAGAAGATGGTTTACTCTAGATTTTTGATTCTTTAATGAGTTACTGAGTGATATAGTGATCACAGAAAATAAAAGTCAAACCATGTACAGTGTGCTCAAACACCGCGCTCTGAAAAACATGAAAACGCGTTACAAAATACGGAAATCTCCAGATTGATGAATTATAGCAGACGAGCCATAAGACGTAAATAAGACATTACTTGATAACACATGAAGACCTTACTAGGCAAACACATGAAGACCTTACTATCCTGGACGAACTGCATACGGCTCACATAGGTATGACTAAAATGAAGGCTCTAGCACGTAGTTACTGCTGGTGGTCAACTATTGACCGTGATATCGAACAACGTGTACGAAGTTGCCTTCCTTGTTGTGAGAAGCAGAACAATCCATCGAAGACGGTTCACCCTTGGGAGCCCCCTACACTGCCATGGCAACGTATCCACGTTGATTTCGCAGGTCCTTTTAAAAATCTATACTTCCTCATTGTAGTTGACTCCTATTCAAAATGGTTGGAAGTGGAACCAGTCAACTCAGCAACATCACAGAGAACCATAAAGGAATTACGAAACATCTTTTCAAGGTTTGGATTGCCATGCACAGTTGTCTCTGACAACGGGACAGTGTTCACATCACATGAATTTCAGACTTTTCTCAAACTGAATGGTATCAGTCACAAGAGAACGGCACCGTACCACCCATCATCCAACGGCCAGGTGGAACGTTATGTCCAGGTCATCAAGAAAGGTCACAAAGCTATGTCATCAGAACCCGGGGACATCAACCTAAAACTTTGCAGACTACTAATACAGTATCGAAGAACCCCACACACTGGAACCGGTCTGAGTTCATCTGAGTTACTTCTTGGAAGGAGAATCAGAACAAAACTTGACATTCTACTAGACACAAGACCTAACGAGAACATCGAATCTAAAGATCCTAAAAGGAAGTTTAAAGTTGGAGATTGGGTCCAATTTAGAAACTTTGACAACAAATCTCAAAGGTGGAAATACGGACGGATCATTGAAAAAGACGGGCACTTACACTACTGGATAGAATACAAGGGGAAGAAAGAAAGACGTCACGTAGATCAAATACTTACAACCCAACAAGACGACGGTATCCAGTACTCAAGAGGAGAGTCAAAACTGCTAGGATGGCCAACTTCTAATCACCAAGAAGTCAATGTACATAATAATGAAAATATTCTCAAGCCACAAGGACATTTGAGAGTTACAAATGAAGAAACTGAAAAGGTCATTCAACCACGATCTGAAGGAAACGGAGAAACTGATGATGCATTATGTAAAGGAAATGTTGACATTATACCCGCACCAGTTTTGCCTGAATCAACAGAATTGAGAAGATCAACGAGACAAAGGAAACTGGTAAAACGATACGGTTATGACTAATGTATCTGAAAATCTACAGAGTGAATTAAGGAGGGAGGACTGTTATATCTCTGAATACTTAATATTTATTAGCATGTGTTCTTATAATCAGATGATTGTATTTATCTAATGTTTATGTTTATGTTTTCGAGTTTTACTTTTGGGAATAAAACCATCTATTTTTACATATTTATTAATCATTTATTTGAATACGAAACACACAAAACGTTCCAAGCTCGTTCACTTCTAGAAAATCTACGGAGGCAGCCACACGTAGACCCCTGGTGTTGCGCTCGGCAGACCACATGTGTTACCGCGTGTGACCGTTCAAATTAAAACTAAATTCTTCAAAGTATAAACGTATGTTTCTTTCTGAAAAAACATTTAAATGATTCAGATCTTTTTCGTATAATTTTTGTAAAGGTTATACAAACCCGAGTTCTTGAATAATGAAGACCACGTGGAGCTGTAGCTCCACAGTAAAAGTATGCACTATTTTTCAAGTGTCTTTTGATGGCCGTGTATATATTTACGTACGAACTAGCTTAAACATTTATTTTTTTATTCGATTTCAGCAAACAAAGTGTGTATGGCTAGGGTATTAGTGTAGCCTACTTATAATAATCTCAGAGAAAAATATAAATAATAATATGTATTATTTCTATGTAACCCACCCACCCACCCATACATGTACAGTGGTACTGATTAATTAATTAAAAACAATTAAAAACAAATTAATTAAATATACCATTCTTGTTACTATCAAAAATCAAGATGTTGTCCAGAAACCTAAATCTGGCCCGCCTTGCAGTAAATTTAGCGAATATGAATATAACAAGACGATAAGAGAATAACAACCAGAGGTAAAAAAGGGAACGGAGGAAAAATAATGAAGATACACAGACAATGTCCCAAAATAAAATAGGACAGACCTGAAGTAGGCGAATATGACAGATGATAACCAACCCAGAGTGCCATGGCCCACCCGCCCACCCATACACGAACAACAATGAAGACCACGTGGAGCTACAAACAACTAAGTTAAAGATAAGTTTAGTTTTTAATTGAATATCCCATGTTTAAATATTGAATAAAATAAGTAATTGATTAAATTTTTATTGTAATGAAATTTTGATAAAGAAAGTAAAAAATATTGTAATAAAGTAGCTTTTTCAAACAAGTCTTAATTCATTGTAATTTACAGCCTCACCGATTTACCCACATAAAAACCCCTGAGATTAAAGAGAATTAAATTAAATTTGCATAATTTATTATCAAATTAACAAAGAATTTAAATTAACGTAACTCATCAGAAGAGATATAGGTACATAGGCAAACACATGAAGACCTTACTAGGTAGTCACATGAAGACCCTACTAGGCAAACATATGAAGACCTTACCAGGCAAACACATGAATGCCTTTACTAGGCTCCTTGTATCTTGGTACATTATAACAGGCTAGCATATACATTTATTTTAAAATTGTATTAGGTTCAGATTTTATCCACATTCTAAATCCATAATTGTTTTATTGCTTCCAACGGCCAAAGGCCAATTTTACATAAATACAATTGAATTATAAGTAATGTCTAATTAACATGCAATAAATATAATACAAAAAATAACAACAATAAGGTGACTTAATTTACGATCAGCTCATTAATCAGTAATGCATCAATGAGAAAATCAACAAGCACATAAGTAAATACTTTACACAATAGTGGTAATAATACAATAATTAGAAACAGGAATAGGAAACAAGCAGAAAGAATTTAATTAATAAGCGCTTAGGAAAATGGTGACTAATAATTAATAACTGGATGATCTCACTCAGAGCAGACAATTAGAAAACAAGGGAAAAAAAGAAAAATAAAGTAGTATATAGTACTGAGAATATGACAAGTAACTAAAATATGCACATAATATCACTGGACTGGAGGAAATCAGTTTTTTTTAGTCTTTATGATGGTTGGAGTACCATTAATGTACTTTATACTAAGCTCCTTTTCACCCCTGGCCTTACGTTCATCCAGCTGCTTGCGTAACTCATCAAGATATTTGCGTTCATGTATGGTTCGGTCACGAGATACTGTAACATTAGCCAAATCATCTCCCGCAATAGAATCAATATTGAACCTTTTTAGTAGATCATTGGCAGTCTCTGTATTAGGAAATATGATCTTGAGTGGTCTATGTTTTGAAGCGGATGGTTTACCAAGTCTGTAGTACACAAAATCAGGGGCTGACAGATCAATATCCTCAAATATGCGAGTGATTAGGGCCTTATCATGGGACTTTTTCACAGTACTGTTACTATCACAACTTTCAGGAATGTTATGAAGTAGGACGTTGCGCTTTCTAGCAGAGAGATCAGAAATTTCAGAACAGATTCATTCGAAGGGAAGATTAGAAGTATTCTTTTCAAGAGCATTTACAGTTTGATTGAGAGAAACTATATCATTCTCAGCTTTTGCTAGACGGGGAACAAGTTCAGAGACAGTTTGGGATAGTTTAGTAATGTCCTGACGCAAAGCAGATATGTCTTTGGTTACTGTAAGAACATCTTCTTTTGTGGCTAGTGAATCCAATCTTTGAAGTATAAGGTTGAGTGTGGTTGAATGGGGATCAGTCAGTTGCATCGAACAGTCGACTTTCACATGTCCAACGCTTGACAACGCCATCAGCTATGTTTTTATATTCTGTGGCTGATAATTTAACACAATCTAAATTTATTGTATAGTATTATTATTTACTTAGTTTTTAGGACAATTGGCAATGCATTTGTATTTTATGTTGTAGATATAAGCTGTTTATTTTTTGTGTATTTAGTTAGGTGTTCAATATTTATTTATATTCTCCTTGTATGTACAGTTTACATTTGCTAGAGCCCGAGTATGTTGATTATATAATGATTTTATTTTTATTGTATTTAGTTAGGTCTGAAAACAGGAAATCGTAACTGTACAAGTTAGAAAAATAAGTTATGTCAGTTTTATCTGTACTGTTGTCTACTATAACGGTATAACTATTTCATTGGGTTATTTATATTACTATTTTAAACTTAGTTTCGTAATACATCTAATAAGTCAGAAATAAGTTGTATTAAGTTTCTTATAATTGTTAATACATAAGAATTTGTTTAGTCATTAGTATTGTAATAGTAAATGATCGTGTAATGCCTTTTGGTGTATTTGTAGTGTAATAATAGCTAAGGAATGGGTGATATTGTTTAATGTAATAAAGATAATTTTAAACTCGTTCCGTTCATTTATAAAGTATATGTTTAGTAGTACAGTCAGATTTCATAACCAAAGTATGGTGTTATTTTGAGTCATTTTCCTATAGTTTTTTAAGAAGGTCTTATCCGCTGTCAAATTATTTCAATATGAAAATGATTAATTATTAACGATGAAACATTCAAGTAGCAACTTATAGTCATTGCGCGAGAGTCATTAAGAACATTCAGGGTTGGGAAGGTCTACAACACCGACCCTACCCTCCTACACAACTAACAGCATAATACAACTAACAGCTAGAACTCAGGCGTGTGACTCTTGAGTAACCTTGACTCAAAAGATAAACAAACTACGTATCAACCCAACAGGACGTCAACCTTTTCATCTTCCAAATAGAGTTAGTTCGATATTCCAACGGTAGTGGGAGTTCATTTGTTGGGTATAGATAACAAATTAATTACAAATAAGTACATACGATAATATAACTACACATTACTGTATTGTAGAATGATACAAACGAAATAAGACATATTGGGTTTTTAATTATTGCGTATAAAGCATAGCCTAAACACATGCGCGATGTAGGCTACACTTGCCGCTTGTCTGTACTTGTGAAACGGTGAAATAACATGAGAGCTGTGTTGTTTTCTATCGAGTATTCATTTGGAAGTTGGCAATGTAACGCATCTATCGTTTATACTCGTCCAAAAAAGAAAAAAATATACTAGCTGAATATAATGTGAGATAAAAGTACTTATAAATTAAAAACATAATAAAATACCATTATATGAGTTTTTGAAAATAGTCAGGAGCACAAATAAAATAATAAAAAGTGTCATGAAACACGGTAATCTTGTTTTCTCGTGAAAAGTAAACAAAATAAGCGTTTACTGATAAGACATGGGAATGAATATAATCATCACTTCGAAGTCAGGGTGCAAATCAGTATTATTTAATTTTTGTACGTCATTTACAAAAATACTTATATCATTTTATAGATTTAATAACGTAATAGCAACTATAGTGCATATTGATAAAATTATTAAAAAATATTATATGCTGATGCAATATTTACTCTTTTATTTTTAAAATTATAGAAATATAAACTTTTGTACATCATTAAGAGTTATTATTATTATTATTATTTTAAAATGGTAACTTAATTTTTATGGAAATTTGAATAAGTGTGAAGATTTAGTTTCAGGTAGTACTAAATGAATGTATGCTATTGCTATACGCGGGTTAATAATTAATTACAATATCCTTTTTACTTAAACTTTGTAGAAGTTAGATTGATTACAGTTTGATGTTTGTATTTTTGTAAAGACAATATTGTTAATATTATTTGTGTTATAATATTAAATTATTAAAATACTAAAAACGTGTGTAATATTTTAAAAACCTGAGTCCACTAAAAATATAAAATGTAAGGCTTGTTAAGATTTAATTGCACTAATTTGTGTCACTCATACAATGACTAATAAGCAATAAGGAATCTATTATAATTTTTCAGTTGTAATTGAAAAATGGTTTGATGATATTGAGCTACATAATCAATATTTTTGTCACGTCATTTTTGTCATCATACTACTATATTTGAATTATCAGATACTCTAATTAATTTCCTTTATTTCACATGTGTACCTACTTGAAATTTGTCATTAATTTTTTTATTTTATTTTCTGTTAATTTTACATTTAGTCATTCAATTTTATAAATTGGTTTCATTCGTTTGTGTCAGTTACTTGTAAATACTCGTATTTTAAATATCAAAAATTCTAATTTTGTGATATTTAATTCTAACAAACAAGTTTTCATACTAGTTTCATTAAGTGCTGTGTTTATTAAATTCAACATAACAGTAATAAAGGTATTAGGTAAGTAGTATAAACTCTGTTTTATTAGTTTCAATAACAAGAAACTAGATGCAACTCTACCTAACTTATTTGTACTACTGGAAGGAATGAGGACAAGCGGACCGCGGAAGGCCCCAGACAACCCTGTCGGCTGGCGGTGTCAGTCACTCGTCCCTTCCCTTCTGTTGTTCTATAAAAGATTAGAAAGAAAGTGAAGAGATGGTGCAAGGGGCGAACGGCGGAGCAATAAATGCCTTGACGGCTGAACCAAGAAGCGCCCCTAGTGCCTAAAACGCCAACTACCAACACAGACAACGTACTGCACTAAACACCGCTCCCTGTGGCCCTTCGCCAAACTAAAATGCGATTTTCAATCTGACTCCGGAGCCCTCTTAAACAAGGAAATCAAATCTAGTTCTCTCAATGGCCTTATATCTACACCTGTTGGTGGCAAGGGGCTGTCAATAAATATCAAGAGAATGGCAATAATACAATACTATCACATAGTCATTTATATGACCATTATTGCACATGAGTATTAAGGTTTTTTTATATATTACGTTACGAGGGGGAGGAAATGTCCTTTCATTCAAAACTGCTTTTCATTTTCATGATAAAATACCAGTTTAAAACAGCTAATATAAATGTTTTATTTAATAAGGTATATACAAACGTGAGTAAAGCCTAAGTATTTTAAAATTATTTTTGCTACTCATTCATATGATTCAAATTCATAAAACTTCAGATTAATATAAGCTAAATATTCAGGTTTATTCTTAAAATATCTCAGATTATATCAAATAGGCTAGCTTTAATCCATTTAGGTTGGTTTTCTATATTTATTTATTTTACTACCATGGCCTTAATAGGATGGTGAATACAAAGACTGTTAGTAGATAGAATACTAATTAACCGTTTTACTCAGGTGAATGTATAGATAACAATAATATGGATACTTAACTTATTTCTTTTAACAACTTTTTTCAAATTGTACATTAATTTCTAAACAAAATTAATTATCAGACACGGAATTACTTAGAGCAACGAGAAATTCTTTCAAATCATAGAACGCCATGGTAATTGCACATAAGGTTTTTTTATCTTAAAAATAAACAATCTACTTTATATATGGCAGTGGTCACACAACTGTTACTTGTCTTACGAACACAATGTACATAAGTTTGGCAGTGGTCACCTGTCTTACGAACACAATGTACATAAGTTTGGCAGTGGTCACCCTCTGTTACCTGTCTTACGAACACAATGTACATAAGTTTGGCAGTGGTCACCCTCTGTTACCTGTCTTACGAACACAATGTACATAAGTTTGGCAGTGGTCACCCTCTGTTACCTGTCTTACGAACACAATGTAAATAAGTTTGGCAGTGGTCACCCTCTGTTACCTGTCTTACGAACACAATGTACATAAGTTTGGCAGTGGTCACCCTCTGTTACCTGTCTTACGAACACAATGTACACAAGTTTGGCAGTGGTCACCCTCTGTTACCTATCTTACGAACACAATGTACATAAGTTTGGCAGTGGTCACCTGTCTTACGAACACAATGTACATAAGTTTGACAATGGTTACCCTCTGTTACCTGTCTTACGAACACAATGTACATAAGTTTGGCAATGGTTACCCTCTGTTACCTGTCTTACGAACACAATGTACATAAGTTTGGCAGTGGTCACCCTCTGTTACCTGTCTTACGAACACAATGTACATAAGTTTGGCAATGGTTACCCTCTGTTACCTGTCTTACGAACACAATGTACATAAGTTCGGCAATGGTTACCCTCTGTTACCTGTCTTACGAACACAATGTACATAAGTTTGGCAAAGGTTACCCTCTGTTACCTGTCTTACGAACACAATGTACATAAGTTTGGCAGTGGTCACCCTCTGTTACCTGTCTTACGAACACAATGTACATAAGTTTGGCAGTGGTCACCCTCTGTTACCTGTCTTACGAACACAATGTACATAAGTTTGGCAATGGTTACCCTCTGTTACCTGTCTTACGAACACAATGTACATAAGTTTGGCAGTGGTCACCCTCTGTTACCTGTCTTACGAACACAATGTAAATAAGTTTGGCAGTGGTCACCCTCTGTTACCTGTCTTACGAACACAATGTACATAAGTTTGGCAGTGGTCACCCTCTGTTACCTGTCTTACGAACATAATGTACATAAGTTTGGCAGTGGTCACCCTCTGTTACCTGTCTTACGAACACAATGTACATAAGTTTGGCAATGGTTACCCTCTGTTACCTGTCTTACGAACACAATGTACATAAGTTTGGCAGTGGTCACCCTCTGTTACCTGTCTTACGAACACAATGTACATAAGTTTGGCAGTGGTCACCCTCTGTTACCTGTCTTACGAACACAATGTACATAGGTTTGGCAGTGGTCACCCTCTGTTACCTGTCTTACGAACACAATGTACATAAGTTTGGCAGTGGTCACCCTCTGTTACCTGTCTTACGAACACAATGTACATAAGTAAGTAATGTAAAGTGGTTTTAAAACGTTAGTAAAGGATCGTACCGGTATGAACGAACACACAATCTACATAATGTACAGACGGTGTTTTGCACTCAAGAAGCACGCCTCGTTACACCCCTATAACTTATAAGTGGAAAGAGAGTTATAGAGTTCACAAGTTTTAAGTGCTTTTGTGGGGTTTGGAATCTCTCAGGTAAAATTATTTTCTAGACAATTCTTCACCAATGTGCATACTTATTTAAATTTTATCAACTAAAAATTAGTACTAAACATTTTTTAATGAAGACTACGTTTATAAAGAGTGGCAAAAATTGTGATAGCATTTTTTAATTTTATTTCAAAATGACAAATACGTGGGTTTTAACGTCTTTTTTTAATCGTTACTACGTTTGGCCTCCTATAACTATCAGTTTCAACAACCAAAATAATTACTGTAAGTGAAACGGTTTTTTAAAACTATACAAAGTTAAAATAAAACGATGTAATGTAACATGTCCCATAAGTCTCTAATCCACTTATATATAATCAACAGTTTTGTTACATAGTATATCAGTCATATATTTCCACATTTTAATCAATGTGCAACTATAAGCTCGATTATCTGTCAAATATGTTAAACTATATTCACTATTGAATTAAGTCAGTGTGGTAAGTTTAGTGACATTGGCTTAAAATGGATAGTTGAAGTCTTTATTTAAGCAGTAGGACATTAAGAATTCATTTTATTATATTCAGCATATTAGATTTTGTTAGAAATACAATACAGTATAACGTCATACTACACAAATGTAAGTGGAAAAACCTACAAATTATTGTGATCAAATTTCGTAAATCATAAAGAAATCCTTAATTTGTGAATCCTTCTAGTCTGATATATCAGAATGTGGTTTACTAAAATCGATCGACCACCATAATACTTGTTCTTTTTGTACTTATAACGGTGCTGTATGACGATCACTTGTATTGTATATTTTTTTAATTCATAATTTATAAGTGTCAGATAACAAGATTTTGCTATACATTGTAATTGATTTTGCCAACTTTTAATGCAATAAGAGATTCAAGTGTTGTATTTATTTTTTTAATTGAAATTGTAGAACCAGAAACTAATAATAGGTTAATTTTAAACGAGACCAAAACGAAATGTACGATAATGCGATGTGGACATCGTTTGCGGTTAGTCGAGGTCCGGTTGTTACCCTAATGTAGTGTATCCACGACTGTGGTACTCATTTTGGGGGCCCCTACTCTCATTATGTACCAATATCACTTAAACTAACGACTTTATGGATACAAGTTTATTTATAAATTGGATTACTGTAACCACTGGACATTGTTATTTGAATTCATAAATTTCCCGAATTCTCTTTCACCTGCAAATGGATTTGAAATATATTTAAAGTACTATTCACTATAAAAAAACAAGTTCATTATTTTCCTTAGTATATTAAAATACAAATGCCTGATAGTATATTAAAACACACGACCATCTACAAAAAATGTATTCATACTTGCTTCAATCAGGCCTTAATTTCTAAAACCAAATAGAACATTTTAAATTTTTTTTTTTTCAATTCAAACATCTTCATGAAATTTTACAGTTATCAGATTGGAATTATTTGTGCATTAAGCTAATTCTAGAAAAAAATAAGACTAGCACAAAATATTTGATTAAAATATAATTTTAAACCTCAAATACAATAACATAGTAAAAGCTTATAACGTCTATATTCAGATGAGACTTTAGTTTTAAAAATAAAGTTGAAAATTAACTGATTCAAAAAAAGAAAGAAAAATCTTACTTCTATTAATAACCAAATATAAAAAAATTATAGTAAAAATAATTCATTTTCCTTTAACAATATTTGATTTAATTATTTACGTCGGTGTTATAAGGAAATAAAAGAGCCTTATTAACATAATAAGTCAGGGCATCATGTTATATCAACTACTACCGAAATCGTTAAGTGGGCAATTAATCGCAAGTCCACTTAACAAATGTTGGAATATTATAAAAATTGAATTTAGATCAAAACATAAATAATTGGGTTGCTGCAAGAAAGTTGTAAGAGAAAAACGTTTTATTTTATATTTGTTTTTGTTATTAATAAATAACACAATTTACAAACGTGTAATATTATTATAACCCAGTGGTCATGACACCAACGAGTTGAACTCTCAATTGTCCAAAACATCCTTTAGGCCCAAACATGCAATACTTGAGAATTGGGGTTTACCAGCTGAGTGTGAGTTTAGTCACACAATCAATAATCAATTTCAACTTTCAGTATCCTTTGAAAGTGGTATTATTATTGCTGTCAAAAATGATAATAATAATAAATGTATCTTAGAACTTAGGCTTAAGCGGCCGGTGTCATAACTAGAATTTATATTTTCCGGTGACAACCGCGTCAAGGTAATATCTACAATATTTACAAGATAAACAGACGTTTCACCCATGCTGTGATTTGGCATCCTCAGTGGTTTCTCTGAGAATGAGATCGGCGAATGACCTTCCAGCTTGTAGGCACTTGAACCTTTTTGAAAATAAGGCACTTGAAACGTCTGATTTGAAACCAAAGGCATGGTATCGACATGTAGATGATGTTCTGGCTGTGTGGCTACATGGTAGAGATATATTGTATGATTTTCTGCAAAATATTAATTCTATTCACTCTAATATAAACTTTTCAATGGAAATCGAGAATAACGGAAGTCGGCCTTTCCTTGACGTTTTAACTGTGAGAAGAAGAGATGGACGAATAGACCACTCTGTATACCGGAAACCTACACATACCAATATATATTTAAATTCTGCTTCCCATCATCATCCAAAACAGAAGAATACGGTCTTAATCGAGCTATTTACATTTCGGACTCAAATAGTTGGAAGGAAGAATGACAAATATTAGATTCAACATTAAAACAGAATGGGTATTCAGGTATAAAAATCAGTAATACTATTGGAAAACAGCAGAAGAGGAAAGAACAAGAAAATAGAATAGATACAAGACAAGATAAGGATACCACAAAAAGGGCATATCTACCTTACATAAAGGGAACAACGGAAAAGATTGGGAGGATATTAAATGAAGAAAATATACAAACTATTTATAAGCTCCGAATAAATTGAAGAATTTTCTGAGGCCAGTCAGAGATAAAATTCCAGTTGCTGAACATAGCACAAAAAGTTATCCTGGAATATTATTTGACAAAACTAAAGTCCTTGCCAATATCCCGCATTACTACTCGAGAATCGTAAGGGAAGCTATATAAATATATAAAATAAGAAATAATTTTCTTAAGGATGATAGTATACGGCTTTCAAAGACATGGGAATCCATTTTAAGTAAATTGAAATAAAATAGAAGAGTCAGTCATATTGATTTTCTTCGACTAATGACCGTAGGTTACGTGGATCGTGCCTCAGCCACCTCACCAGCATACCTGCCAAACCAGTCCCCACCCCTCCACCTGTTATAAAAGCTGGTAGGTCATTCACCGATTTCAGTCTCAGAGAAACCACTGAGAATGCCACATCACATTGTGGGCGAGACGTCTGGTTATCTTGTAAATATTGTAGATATTACCTTGATGGGTTGTTACCGGAAAATGTAGATTCTAGTTATAAGAAATGTATAATTAATACTTACAGACCAGGAATTATTTTTTGAATGATAAAATAACATGAAACTATTATTGTTTCGTAAGCGTTTCTTACAAAATCTACTGCTGGATATGACAGTTATGAACTGTGCAAAAACTGTCTACACATCTTTTTGTCGGATGTTAGATTTACAGAAAATGATATCAGCTTAATTAAAGTTTTTAGCTGAGGAGAAAAAGTCTCTTAACGATAAGAACTTATATGGATAGTTGAAACATTAGTTGTTTCATGAAAAAAATGCAATGTTTATGGTAAATATAAAAATATGTTAAACATTATATATATTTGGTTTATGGGCCTATTATCAATTTCAGGAAATATCGATGGTATTTTTGATTCCTTATTTTAAAATATAATAAAGTTTGCATAATGGATTTTGCTTTTTAGTGCAGTAAAAATTAGGAAACTATAAAATATGTGTGATTGATTATCTATGTCATTAGGGCCTTTCCTAAATGTTTCACTAATTCGGAGAATTTTAATAGAAATTAAAATATTACTCGTATATACTTATTATTATTTCATTTCACTCGACTAAACTTAAAAATACTAACAATAAAGTAATATTTGTTTAACGAAACGTTGTTATTCTGTGAAACAATATTCGTATATTCGTTTGTATAACAACAATATTTAACCTTTGTTGAAAAGGTAATATCTGCACAGTTTGCGGATAGAGCAACTTGCCTAAACATATTTGTACAACTCTGTGTAGTGGGGTTTGTTTAAACCAATCTCGGGGTTGACTGTTTTATGATGCAAATATATTATTACGGTTGAGGCACCATTTGTTATTGAATAACAAAGTAATATAACAACATCATTTAACCTCTCTTAATGAGGCCATACAAGTGCAAAAATGAGTAGTATGACACAATAGACTGATCAATTTGTATCAGTGGGCTTTTTACTATTAAATACTCAATATTTAGCTATATAGAATAATATATTAAATATATATATTTTTTTAATTCGATTCATTATATAAAATAAAAGCCAAACACAATTGGCTGACTCACTGCAGTTCCTAATAACCCATACGGCTTTCGACCATCAAGCTTGGCCCAAATATTCTTTATAGGTTCTAGCTGCATACTTTAAAAGGATTTTAGAATATTCTCTCTAAAAAACAAAATATCAGCCAACAATTACCATTAGTCGTACGAATGAGAGCTCATGATGCTGCAACTTCACAATGATGTTTCATTGCTTTTTGTTCAACAATTAAGCGTGTAATGTAAAGATAAATAGTAAAATTATGAATTTTCCACAAATTATTTTTAATGAAATAAATATTAGCTTTTCAATCAAGGAACGTTTTTGGACTATTTATAAAATTTTCATTCACTTACGTATTATCTGGCCTAAATTGATAGTCGTGATCAACCTTTTCAGCACACGTGGCAATCTTGGTCAGCTCCAGTGATCAACTTGATTAACACCCATGATTAACTTGGCTATCAACGTGATTAAACTGGTTAGAAACCGTGATCAAGGGTGTAGTTGTCACAGCAAAAACACAATTCTGTAATAAAGCATGGGTACTATAGGTAGTCATCAAGTATAACAAGAATAATTGAGGGATATAATTTAATTTACGATTATATAACATATTACACTATAAAATATTTTTTTATGTGTTTTAATTTTACTTTTATTTCTGTATTTTTATGTGAAATCTAAATACTAAAATCAAACAATTCTGTTTCTTATAAATTCATTTCAATTACTTTGGCCACTAGGTCGTTATTATTTTTATAGTTTTAGTTCAATAATAATAATAACTAGCGTACAACACTATTCAGACAATAATTTTATGAGAAAGTACTAATGTTATATAATTTTAATTAAATTGACATAAAATTCTATATATCTGACTTTTAAATATTGGTGAATGAACCAAGATATTTTAAATTGAGTTTTTCTTCAGTACAAAATATAAAAAAAGTACCAAAACAGTACTCGACTTATAAACTTTACAAAAAATTACAAACAAACTCTACGAACATTAAATACATATGTAGTTTGTATATTTACTAAAATATAACTGACTATACAGTTACAGATTTTGTATTTACTAACTAAGAAGAATACATATGATATTGTGAATACCTTTTATTTATCACGGTGAATGTTTTCTGATTGAGCAAAGCTGGCTTCCATACCCCCTGGAGAGACAGCTTGCCTTCATAGAACACCATATCGATATTAAGGACATACATTCTATCGGTCAGCTTTACAAGTATTTTACTTGTGTATTTCTTTAGTGTCCAGGTTATTTTCTTTCCTTTATTGTCATTAAACTTTACAGCAATAGACAACGTCAGGTTACAAATATTTACAAATGTACAACAAATATCTGTACAAACAGCAATGTTTCAAATTCCTACACTAAGCAATCATCTTACACTAAGCAATGAAAATTATATTCTACAAATTACATTTAACATTTAAGAATCCACTAACACTGCAGTAAGTTATAAAAATCAGGTTACAAATATCTGTACATGTTTATAACGAAAAAGACATACATAGGCTACAACTGAGTCAAATTTCTAAACAAAGTAATCATTTCAAATAACCCAATTCTGAATTATATATATTACAATTTACATTCGAAAAATTCATTGATACTGTAAAAAGGTGTCACTACGAGCCAATTATATTTATTAACTACGGTATCTATTGGTATTCTATCTATTGGTATTCATACCAATATTAAGGTATGAAACTACGGTATCTCTAACATGTACATTAATAAGGTACTCAGACCGCTCGGCCACTGGCATTCCCAACCAAGTACTTGTTATAATTTAACTAATTTTATAATAAACTATTTTAATGAGTAAGTTGTATTTAGCTCCTTAAATATACGTGCATGCACAATATGAACTAGGTTTTTTTTAATAAATTCTTGACTTTAATATATTTTAATATTTTTAAATGTTTTGGTCTAAGCAATGTATTGTCAGAAATAACTCAATAAGTATTTTTTAATTTCATTTATAGATGTGGAAATAGTAATGATAAAATAGTAGTCTTATTGCATCATCTCTTTCCGTCTAAATTTTTGTCAAAAGCAACGTGCATTTAAATACCTATTAAGATAACAATAACACACATCGTTATCAAAGCGAGTGTTTTTCTTTTGCAAGAATTTAATGACGAAATGTAAATTTTATTTTACAATAATGTATTAAAACAATCGGGTCATTTAGTTCACTCACTTTCTAAACTTATTACTTGATCGATTTTTTATGAATTATATTTTATTCTAAAGATATGTTGGTTTCTAAGTCTTAATGGAGCTAGACGTTTTTAAATTCTCGTAGGTGTTTGTCCTACGCCGCGTCAAAGTTGCAATGTTATTCTTATGGAGATTAATTTTAATTGACCAGCTGGCGGCATAAACAAATGTTAAATGGTCAAAATAACTTGTTAGGATAAACATAGAGAGCAGCACAGTAAAATATCAAGTTAATTATAAAATAGTGAATACATGTCTGTCTGTGTGTATGTTATCATTAGCCGTTAAATAAAATGAAAACATTTGAAATAGGCTTAGATTCGTTGTTTATAATTATTATACTATAAACAGAGTGCAAATCAAGTGCAATGAGCTGAGCTACTTTAAATGAATTTAAATAATATGATTTTACTTAATACAGTTTATTTACTAATACATGCAGTTCATAAGTTATATGCCAAAGCCGAATGCCGAGGCGTCATGAGAAACGTGCAGGGGTGTCCCCTAGCCTATCATTAAAAAAGATAACAAATTAAAATACTTTTTAAAAAAAATTGTGCGTGAGCGAAATCATCGACAGTATCCGAATTCACCATGGTAAAAGAAATCAAATTGTTCTTTTAGTCTATCACTAAAAGATGTGACGGCGCTGGATAGGCAATCTGACTACAGGACTCCTCTCACCGTGTATGTCAATTGCCTACACAACGCCTAGCAATAATAAAATTAATAAGGTAGAACATGCCACTGATGTCAGAGTGGTGGCTCAGTGGATAAAGCTTCAGACTTTGGAGGGCAGTTTCCAAGGTTCGAATCCCCACTGAACCAACGGTCGGTACTTCACTCGTTAATTAAAGTTCACCCTTCGAAGGTGGGTCTAAATCATAAATAATTGTTATTACTATAATGACACTTTTATACTTGTCAAAAGATAGTTTAATATAAATGTTTGGCTTCAAACCATTTACAACTAATTATTGTTGTGGGATGGTAAATGATATTTTTCAAATTCACTGAAATATGTTATTAATATAAGGGAAGATTAAGATCTAGTAATGAAACTATTTTTTCCACTAACAAGATACGGTAGTATAAAATAAACAATGAAGTGTAATGGTGAAATATATATATATTGTAGAATACAATTTGGACAGTATAGAATAGCCCAAACTATGTTCAGTATACCATATATTAATATAGGTTGATTTATAAAAATGTATCTATTTTAGACAGCATAATTCTTAGGACAGTTGTGACTAGTGCCCACTCAGATATATTATGTCTACTTTGGTTTATTCGTAAAACATATAGAACAATAGTTATAAATGTGTAAAATATAAATTAAGGGATACAATTAAAATCATTTTTTTGGGCTCAAAACAATTTCTCTCTCTCTCTCTCTCTCTCTCTCTCTCTCTCTCTCTCTCTCTCTCTCTCTCTCTCTCTCTCTCTCTCTCTCTCTCTCTCTCTCTCTCTCTCTCTCTCTCTCTCTCTCTCTCTCTCTCTCTCTCTCTCTCTCTCTCTTTTTTTTTTTTTTTTGCTCTGTCTTTCTTTCTCTATCTCTTTCAAAATAGTTTAAGTTTGAAATTGTGCGTTTTCGTAAATAAATATATAACATTTATTTGAATTTAACATTAGCATTAAGGAGAGTCAAATCCAATATGAATTTCAGACTCATAAAATATTAACATACTTTACCTTGTAACAATCTAGATGTTGAAAACAATACTAATAGCCTAACGAACGGGGCTAAATATTTGCTTGGATGAAGCTCAAAATACCAATTACCTTTGGGAATGTATAAAACAACGTGAAAGATTAATTAAACATACCTACACATGACTTCCAGAGCAGTGAGCAGAAAATCCAATGACTTCGATCAGAGATGATTTCAATTAGTTTGCGCTTCAACATGGGTTCTTTGCACTTGGACGACTTTGTTTCATTAGACATTGTAAATATACGTCATTACCAATACAATGTATTCATAACACAATGCCTTGTTTAACTGTATTCCATAGCTTTAACCTTGTAGAATTCTTAACTTCTAACTACTATTAAATTTATTTAAAATAAATTATACTACTGATTGAATGTTCACAGCATTTCTATGGAGTTTCTACTTGGAACGACATCATTTAAAATAGTCTAAAATGTGTAATATTTAATAATCTTTAGATTATAAACTGTTATAGACTAATAGCCTGTTAGTGTGTCTTATAAAATAATCATTACAATTACTGTTTTTTTCTTGTTTTTAATTAATGATACTGTTCATCTTTCATAATTTCCAGTTTTATTATTATTATATAATATGAGTTATACTAAAATGATGACGAGTTTTTTCATGAAGGGAACACAAAATACTTTTTTATAAAATAACAGATTCGCCAGTCTGAATAATTTAGCGGATAAATTATGCTTTGTTTGCCAATTACTTTTTACAAGAGGAACTAGTGCATACTAATTTGTTTTTGTGTATATTTCGAGACATAACACCAAATAAATATTTGGCAAATTAATAAGGTACTTTTTATTTTATATTTATTTTCGACATCAAAACCATCCGTATTTTACTGTAGTGACAGAAAACAAAATTAAAAAATAAATGTTTTAGGTGTAGAAATCCTACTCAAAGTAACTCTTGATATAGGTATATAAAGTAACAATCTGTACATTATTTAACCTTTCGATATTTCTGTTACGTATAAACTATATTTTACATTGTAAAGACGGTTGTAATCTGCTTGTAGCTCTAACATACTGTAAGCCCGTAAGTAACGGCAGATTCGACGTTGGAAAGCAGATCGCTGGTTATGGCAGACATAAACCATAACTTAGATTTACATAGTTCACATGTTGTACTATGCAAATTATACTTTATTGGTGAATGAAAATTAAAATTTTGTAAGAGATGACTGTGTTGTAATAAATTAATGAGTTATCGGTAATCTCAACACCACTGTAAGTGTTAGAGGTGGATGGGTCAACAACATTGTACATTTATTGGTAGGTGGGTGGCAGTCTCATAAATTGATCTATTCGACGACATTTATATGCTGAAGCACTAAAGTTTTATTAATTTTTATTGGCTTATAGCAGTGTTGACATATAAATAAAACTATTAATACTAAGGTACTTTATTTTCAATTTAGTGTAAAACTCAATAGTGTACTCACATTGCACAGACAATATTGATTGACCTATCAACACTATCTGAGACAAACACTTATGACAATGTCTACAAGCACTTGATAGACATAGGTAGCTCCAATACACAGGGGACAGGCCAGTTGGTATTGACCTACAGAGAAGTGACTGTGTACTACCTATTGTGTTGACATTGTACAGACAATATTGATTGAACCATTAACATTATCCGATATAAGCAATTACGACAATGTTTACAAGCACGTGATAGATATAGGTAGCTTCAATAAACGGGGGACAGGCCAGTTGGTAATGACCTACTGACAAGTGACTGTCTACTACCTAGTGTGTTGACATTGTACAGACGATATTGATTGATCCATTAACAGTATCTGATATATGCACTCATGCATAGGTTTACAAACACTTGATAGACATAGGTAGCTCCAATACACAGGGGACTGGCTAGTTGGTATTGACCTACTGACAAGTGACTGTCCACTATATAGTGTTTTGTCATTGCACAGACAATATTGATTGAACCATCAACAATATCTGAGACAAACACTTACGACAATGTCCACAAGCACTTGATAGACATAGGTAGCACCAATACACAGGGGACAGGCCAGTTGGTATTGACCTACTGACAAGTGACTGTCCACTACATAGTGTTTTGTCATTGCACAGACAATATTGATTGAACCATCAACAGTATCTGATATAAGCACTTACGCCAAGGTATAAAAGCACTTGATAGACATATGTAGCTTCAATATACAGGGGACTGGCCAGTTGGTATTGACCCAGTGACAAGTGATTGTCTACTACCTAGTGTGATGACATTGCACAGACAATATTGATTGACCTACCAACAATATCTGAGACAAGCACTTACGACAATGTCTACAAGCACTTGATAGACATAGGTAGCTCCAATACACAGGGGACTGGCCAGTTGGTATTGACCTACTGACAAGTGATTGTCTACTACATAGTGTTTTGTCATTGCAC
Organism: Stictocephala bisonia; assembly: GCA_035578905.1. Lineage (NCBI taxonomy): Eukaryota > Metazoa > Arthropoda > Insecta > Hemiptera > Membracidae > Stictocephala > Stictocephala bisonia. The sequence goes on along the minus strand of JAQJVL010002676.1, from coordinate 37,078 downwards.
AGACAATATTGATTGAACCTGAGACCCATCCCCCCACCAAAGCTGGAAAGCGTGCCAACTGGGGGATGGCTCAAAACAAGTCGAGCGATGGGATCACGGGTGGCAGTTGGAGGGTCCAAAATAAAACTCGGCAGCTGAGCAAAACTACTTTTTATTAGGAAAACAAACTGGCAGGCAGAAGGCCACAACAAAAAAGGCAGAAGGCCACAACAAAAAAAGCAGAAGGCCACAATAGAAATTCTCACTTAAATAAATAATAACAAACACTAAAATTACCAAGATACTACACAATAATAACAAACGCTATAAATACCACAAACTCTACAAATACCCAAAATTGAACAATTAACCAACTGTATGGCCTATCTGCAGTTTAGCCTGAGACACCCCAAAACGTAAGAAAATATTAAGCCCCAAATAAAAGTGAAAATTTAGAAAACTTTTGGATCACAACATTTAAACCGGCAATTTAGCCCCACATCCCTTGATTCCACCGGGCCAGGGAGTAAGCCGGAATCCCTGGGCAGCTCCGAATTAAAAGTTAAGCAAAAGAACAATAATCCCCTTTTGGTGAAAGTTTAAAAATTAAATAATTTAAAAGAAAATATAACACGGTACCGTTCGAGTAAAAATTCACTTCAAAACCCCCCCCTAATACACTTAACAAAAAAATAAATAACAATAACTAGGCCTAAGCATATAAATCAATAATAACAGGATCTAACAATGGGGACCTAACAAATATAAAAATCTAAACAAATGTAACAAGAAAAACTACTAATTAAAAATAAATAACAATAAATATTAACAGCGAACGTTCTTTGTGTAATTTAAAGTTTTTCTTTCTTTAATAAATAAATATGTCCCCAATGGCTGTGTTGCATTAATCACTGTTCAGTCTTAGGCCTAGGCCACATAAATATATCCATAAACATTTTTTCTTCTTTCTATGCACTTGTTTTTTTTTCTTTTTTTTTTTTCTTTTAAACGATGCACCAATAAAACCCCCCCAGCTCAGCCGCCGGGAAAATAAGATGGAAAGCACTGACCTGAGGACAGAAGACTCATACCCAAAGATGTAGGTGGGGCAGCAGGGTCACCAATGGCCTCTATACATGGTCCTCAGGCCAGGCTGGCAGTGTGGATGGTAGAACTTTGCCCGGACGACCGGCTGAGGGAAAATGTCCCACTCGAGGACCCTGGACTGTAAGGCACAACACACAGCACATCAAACACAGTCCAGCCATCACAACAAAATATTACACATAACCCTTAAATATACAGTATTGTGCGAATTAATGTGAACAAACAGAAATAATTTGTAAAAATGATTTATTAAGGACAAAGATACATTTAGGTACACTTACATGAGATAATTTCCATTAACTAGTATTTAATGTGTCCCCCTTTTACTTTTATGACTTCGTGGAGTCTTCTTGGCATGGAATCCACAAGTTTTTTTGCAATTGTTTGTGATGGCTTCATCTCTAAACCAAACATGAATCACTGCTTCCACCAGTTTTGTTTTTGTCGTACAGTCCAATTTTTGTAGCCTAGCCTTACATATTGCCCACAAATTTCCTATAGGATTAAGATCAGGTGAATTCCCAGGCCAATCAAGAAGGGTAATATTATTATCTGTAAAGTATTTCATCATAATCTTCGATACGTGGCACGGAGCCGAGTCTTGTTGAAAAATTGCGGTCCCTTCAGCCTGTACTTTATTAAGTTCTGTAGCTTAGCGTTGCCCTAGCAATGCTTTGTATTTTTCACTATTCATCATACCTACAATTGAAATAAGTGTGCCAGTACCTGAGTATGAAAAACAGCCCCAGAACATTTTTTAGGGGGGATGTTTGACTGTCTAGCAGAAAGTGACTCATTGGCTGCCTTACGAACGAACTTTGATCGCTGGCCCTGCACAACGAAGTGGGTCTCGTCAGAAAATAACACTTTTCTCCAATCTTCTGCACTCCAATGAGCATATTTTTTTGCCCAATTCAGCCTTTTTTTCATCATAGGCACTGTCAGAAGTTGTTTTCTCTGTGGTCTCACGGCTCTTCTCCCTCCTTCTAAGAGACGTCTGCGTACTGTTGAGTCGTGAATTTTCACTCCAGCCTTTTCTAAATCTTGCTGAAGGTCATAGCTTGTTTTTCTGGGATGAAATTTGCTATCTCGCAATAGAAAGGCTTCATCTCGAGGAGTAGTCTTCCGTTTTCTTCCACATTTTCCTTTCCGCTGCACTTCAACTGACCCTGTTTGCTTTTTTTGTTTGATGATTTTGTTTACTGCACCCAAACTTACACAACACTCCTTTGCAATGTCCCTCTGAGTCATTGGTGTATGCTCACTAAGTGTTATCACCTTTTCTCTTTTTCTAGGCGTGATATCCATATTAATAACAAATCAAACCAGAATGCACCATTTTCACAATATCAACGAAAATAACACAAACTTGCATAAACATTAAAATATATCACTGTTTTAATAAAAAGCACGTGTTTACATCAATTTACTAATAAGGTTTTGAGGTAATGTTGTTTCCTGGACAAAACAGCTGATAGAATGGGCACAGCAGGTGTGCCAACTTATGAAAATTGAAATTTTGTCTCTGTTCACATTAATTCGCACAATACTGTAAGTGTGCATGATTTCGCCAAACTTAACATGAAGAGACAAACTTATACATGATTGGAGCAACAAGACAGTGAAAGCTTAACTTTAGGCTATGGAATATTTAACAACTTACAATTTAACCAATTACAAGTTAACAAATTACCAAAGAATAAATTGCGTATATGCACTAAAAATGACAAACTGAAAACCAGGCTATGGAAACATGAGCAATAGGTTATAACATGAAAAGCTAAAGATAGGCTAGGTTATTGTCAAAGAACAAAAAATATGGTAAATCGGTAACTACAACTGTAGAAAGGCTCAACAAAACATTATACAGAACTACTATTAAATATGAAACCAGAGATAATAAAGCAATTAAAGTCAAAAAGGTAACAATGAGCACATGGCTCGAACCTAGGTTAAAACATCTAGACAAAGAATATAAATTTAACAAAACTCTGAAAACACAAGTAAGAACGATTAAATATTATTGAAACAAAATTATTTTCACCAAAAGGGTGATTAGATATTAAAACTTACAAAATGAACACTTACGTTTTAGTTTGTCTAGCCAAACATGGTAAGGAGGTTCGGCCGAGTAGAACTCTTCTAGAACAATCTAGACTGAACAGACAGGCCAACCTGACCGAAGCTGCTGGAACACGGAACGAAACGGAACCGGGCCAACGGCTACGAACTACGCGAAACGCAGGGCAAAAACGAATCTCAGGCAGCCTGGCAGACGACGAAAAAAAAAACGAAACTGTACCGGTCCAAGACCCGGTACAAACCATCAACAGTATCTGATACAAGCACTTACGCCAAGGTATACAAGCACGTGAGAGACATATGTAGCTTCAATACACAGGGGACTGGCCAGTTGGTATTGACCTACTGACAAGTGATTGTCTACTACATAGTGTTTTGTCATTGCACAGACAATATTGATTGAACCATCAACAGTATCTGGTATAAGCACTTACGCCAAGGTATACAAGCACGTGAGAGACATATGTAGCTTCAATATACAGGGGACTTACCAGTTGGTATTGACCCAGTGACAATTGACTGTCTACTACATAGTGTTTTGTCATTGCACAGACAATATTGATTGAACCATCAACAGTATCTGGTTTATACCAGATACTGTTGATTGACACAGTACTTACGCCGAGGTATACAAGCACGTGAGAGACATATGTAGCTTCAATATACAGGGGACTGGCCAGTTGGTATTGACCTACTGACAAATGACTGTCCACTACCTAGTGTGTTGACATTGTACAGACAATATTGATTGAACCATTAACAATATCTGATATAAGCACTTACGCCAAGGTATACAAGCACTTGATAGACATATGTAGCTTCAATATACAGGGGACTGGCCAGTTGGTATTGACCCAGTGACAAGTGATTGTCTACTACCTAGTGTGTTGACATTGCACAGACAATATTGATTGACCTACCAACAATATCTGAGACAAGCACTTACGACAATGTCTACAAGCACTTAATAGACATAGGTAGCTTCAATACACAGGGGACTGGCCAGTTGGTATTGACCTACTGACAAGTGACTGTCTACTACATAGTGTTTTGTCATTGCACAGACAATATTGATTGAACCATCAACAGTATCTGGTATAAGCACTTACGGCAAGGTATACAAGCAGGTGAAAGACATATGTAGCTTCAATACACAGGGGACTGACCAGTTAGTATTGACCTACTGACACGTGACTGTCCGCTACCTAGTGTGTTGACATTGCACAGACAATATTGATTGAACCATCAACAGTATCTGGTATAAGCACTTACGCCAAGGTATACAAGCAGGTGAAAGACATATGTAGCTTCAATATACAGGGGACTGGCCAGTTGGTATTGACCCAGTGACAAGTGATTGTCTACTACCTAGTGTGTTGACATTGCACAGACAATATTGATTCAGCATTAACATTATCTTACATAACGTGACGACGTAGAGTTATATAGTAAAGGTTTATCCTTAATTAATATTCTGTAAAAAGAGTGTAAGTACGATATTAGTTTATAGGTAGTTAGTTATCTTGGGCTTAACCAACAATTACTTGCATAGTAATCGTTTAGTTCCCTTTTTTATTTTAGTTCAAAACTATCTAGAGTTTTATGAAATTGGGTCAAAGTTTCCCCACTTCTGAAAATAAGTATGTGACCATTTTCTAAAAACAGTCAATAGAAACCGCGTTTGTAGAGCCGGTTTGCCAAACTAAGTGGTTAAGTGCGAGTAATGAACTTGGTGCTGTGTCTCCTTACTTAATCTTAAGTGTTGACGGTGAAAGCCTCTTACCAATAATTACACGGAACATTCGTGGTTTTCTGCCTTTTAAGTCGTGTGAGAGGTGGGTATATGGTTGTTAATGAAATATTTGGTGTCATTGTATTTATAATTTACTCATTTATGTGTTATAACACATTTGTTAAAGTTGTTCAATCTTTTACATTCTACATTTAATTGGTACAAAATATTAAATATTTACAATGTTGTGGTCCTATGGTTTGTCATTGTTTTTATTATTTATTTATATACATACGAATTAATTAAATACAGCCAAAATAATGTAGAACCTTCCAATAACTACAAAAAAAGCACTATATTATTTATTTTATATTTATATTTTATAAATTGTTTCCTTTTCTCCTTATTTTTATTATTTTGTTTTATGATTTCTTTTAAGCATGATTTACATGTAGTGGCTATGTGTGGAAATATTTTGCACTTTGTTAAAATGGTGAATTAATACATTATTAAAATTGCTAGAAATCAAAATGTACCTGTATTTTATTTTATTTCGTGGGCAAAGCGGACGGTGTCATTACTAATAACTAAAGCTTCCGGTAACGACCACGTCAAGGAGTTATCTACAATATTTACATCGCCAAACATTTCGCCCGTGCTGTGATGTGGGATCCTCAGTGGTAACTTTGTGCCGCTTCAGTCTTAGAGATACCACTGAGGATGCCCTAGGCGAAACGTTTGGTGATGTAAATATTGTAGATAATATCTGTATTACTGAGACTTTTTCTCATTTAGCTCAAAACTAGAGGCAGGACTGTTAAGCACGGTATCCTTGATTTTGTAATTTGAATTTATTGAATAAATTAGTACTTTTATAAACAAATTAATTTTGTCAAATCATTCAGAACTAATGTACAAGGTATCCATAACGTCTGTTAACAGTATTATGTTTCTGAGCCATTACATAGTTAAAATTAAACTTATCACATCGATTGGCACAGGCCAAGGTTTGAATCCTCAACTGATCTGGTGGTCGGTCCTTCATTCCTTAAATAGAGTTCTTAAACAGGTATTTAGCCTCATGTGGAAGGCTAAATGTGTAACGAGTTTTAAGTTACACTGGATTAGTGTATGTGTAACTAGTGGATGAAGCTAAAAAAAAGTAGATAACTACCCCTTTGGGAATATTAGTCTACCCTTAATATCCTTATATTTTGACCAAAGTGAGTTCGGTTTCACTTCTCTTTGATGCTAAACTAAGGTAGAACTGCAGACAAAGTGACAAAATATGGCAGTAAAGGAAGTGCTGAGGATGCCTTGGTTTATCCTGAAAAATCTGTAAGTATATTGTTGTTCAGAACAACATTTACTATGGTAAGTAATAAAAGACATGCATTGCTTAAAATTGGCAGCACTTGTTTATTGTCCCAATTTGTAAACTTATGATTCAGGTAATTGTCTAATAGAGAGTTTGTTTCATGATTGTCATTATTGACTATGTATTAAGCAAAACTTTGGCTAACTTTCATATGTTATTATCTATGTCCAAAGGAAACATGTCACGTACTTTCTTGTTTTCTGGGCATGTCTAAAGCAACACTTTCGTCAAATTTCATGTTTTACTGATTATGTCTTAAGTAACACTGTTATGTTCTGTTCACTAAGTCTTTAGCAAACGTTTCGGTTACTTTAAAGTTTTGTTACCTATGTCTACAGCAAACCATTCATCTCTTTTTATGTTTTTGCGACATGTCCTTTCATCAATTTTCATGTTTTGTTCACAATCTCTTAAGCAAAACCTTCATCAACTTTCATACTTTTTTTACTGTTTCTGATGCAAATATACCTCAGTGACTCAGAGCAGGGTATAGATACTGATTTGAGCCTAAAAAAGTAACAAAATACTTACGACTAAATCATTCTAATACTATTTGAAAATACATTACCACACCTATTCATTGTAAGCAATGCGAAGTCCTACGGGACTGATCATGTAAGGTTCCACACTCTAAGGCTATAAAACACCGACTTACATTAATGTTATAGACCGTATTTACGAAACCTTAACCAGTAAAGTGAGAGAAAGGGTTTTACTGTGCATAAATAATCAACTTTTTACTTAAAAGTTGAAAAGCTAACTGAGACCACCATCCATCACTCGCCTTGCCACCGTGTCCAAACATTTATTACTTCCCAGCTAAGCCACTTTTTTAAGTTCAAAGAAAACAGCTTTAACTTTCGTTGGAGTAAAAAAATGTTATTAAAATGAAGTTATTAACTTTAATGAATGCAATACTAGCTACTGTAAGATTCACAGCCTTAAAATAAATACAATAAAGAAAGTATCTCTTATCTAGTTACAAATAAATTTTTAAAATTAATTTCATTCTAAGTCATTCATGATATTTACCAAAGTTTCCCTAATCTTAAAATACATTGTTTTGTAAAGAGTCTATGTATGGATTAATTTGTTCATACAAGAGTATGAAAAATACGCCAAATACAAAAACAATTAGAAAGTAAGAATTTCATGATATTAAAATATGAAGGAAATATATTGGGAATCCCAAGTTAATATACCCTTTTAATGCCCTGTCAACAATTATAGTGATTTCCCTGGCATTTATCAAGCCAAATACATCAAAATTATTACTTAAATAACAGTGTACAGTCACGTGACAATAATTGATAAACTGTTAATTTTATAGACTTTAGAAGAGTTGCGATAGTTGACTTTGAACAAAATTAAGGTTTATGAAACCTAATTTATCTTAACTAGAGGAAGTTTTGTAAGATAAGGTACTTTACAACTTAAGCTGCTAAAAGTTGCTAACTTTAAATTACCTTTTAATTGACTAAGGATAAAGAAGACAGGTGGCGTTCCGGGACATCCCTCTTCATCATTTATTAACAGTCTGAGAGAGTGCGTAGCCTTACAAAAACACCCTACATCGTAACAGAATTACTTTAGCTGTAACAGTTGTAAATATTTTATGTACAAATTCGCGTCTTACATTATAACTTATATCTACATTATTTATAACTTTACTAAATATTAAATATTTCCTTCGTTTCAATAACGTTGTATAAGTCTGACATTAAATTTAAATTAGCTTCCGCTACTGATCTCAGATGATATGTTTGCATATATATAAATCAAACTTCCGTATGTTTGTATGAACAAAAATAAAAAACGGGTGAATGTTAATTTTAAATTGTTGCACAACATCGCATATATATGTAGAAGAGTGTTTTGATATATTTACTCCCTGAAATTGTAAACAGCTCCAGTGCATTTCAAGGTTTTCCTGACCTACCTACATTTCAGAAATTAAAATAAATGACAGTGCTCAAAAAATGTTACTGTAACTGGCTGATTTATGTGCATATTATAGCCAAATCATATCCTGTAAGTTTATTTTTTTTTTACTAGATAAGTGTTTATTTATGAAGCAACTGTAATTTAATTTATTTAAGATAAAATACACAGCCAAGCATGGCTGGGGTTTAGCTAGTTCTTTATAATATTATTATTTTTTTAGTAACATTACTCCTTATAATAGTTCAATATAGTCGATGTCTTGGCAGTCAAAGTTAGACCTTTTACGTAGAGATTGACCAGGTTATTCATTGTTTAGTTTTTATAAAATAATTCGTTCAGGAAAATGTTCTTTTAGTACATTATTTAATTAAAAATTAATTTATAATGTCCTATTCCATTAATTATAGTATTGTAGATATTTGTAAGCAATTTCAGAACAGTATTAAACATCATATTTAATTATAAATTTCAGTACACAATATTACTCGTTGACTTTTAGGGAACTATTTTGTATATATTTGTAGACTTATATAGTAAATATATAAATATTGTTAAACTCATATTAATAACATCACCTAATAATACGATTGCCTTATATATTTCATCACTTTAGAAAACTTTTATTTTGCTTTTTAACGCCTTGATTTTAGTTTTTTTATTACTATTATTATTAATAACTGCGTACTTTAGAAAATAACCATAGTTTTTAGTATTAATGTGTATTTTTGTGATTCTAGCCTTGATTACTAAGGTACATCTTCTTTAGTAAGGTGAAAGAAGATACTAACAGTTTATATGTACAAATATTTTATACCCATAAAGAAAGAAACAAAAAACATTATTGTTTCATTTACTGTATTTTTTAAGTGTATACATCATTCCACAAAGATACATTTTTTAATTTTATTAAATTTAAAAAAATATTATCAAAAGAAATAAAAAGTGCACATTAATCCCGATTTAGCAGTTTTAATTTGGTGATGATTTTATTCAGTCAATTTCATTGCTAATAGACTTTTCCATTGATTTAAAAATATTTATTAAATTACTAATTTAATCCCAAATTATAAGCTAGAAGAGCACAACAAACAGAGGAAATTAGACAGTTAAACTGATGATTTCTTAATCAGTATAATACATGTTGGTAGAAATATAATACAAGAGAACGTGACACAGCACATAATAACTAAGATATAAGTAAGAAATTTACTTATATTTGTACCGGGTATTTTGACCGGTACATTTTTGGTTTCTCTACTTTCGGTTTGCCAGGCTGCCTGAGATCGCTCTTGCGCTGTCGACTTGTTACTTTCGTGGCCGTTGGCTCAAGCCTTGTTTTGTTCCGTGGTTCCGGCTTTCGGTTCGACGGTTCACCTGGGTTTTGTAGTTAGTTTTCGTCTATCTGTTAACATGGTTAGGAGCAGCTAGAAAGGCAATTAATGGAAGTTGTTCAATTTTGTTTAATTTCGAATACCTAATCACCCTTTTCATGAAAATATTGTTGTTCAAATAATAATCAGGTTGATTCAGTATGTTTATGCCCTTTGTCTAGATGATGGTCAACCGAGGTCCGAGCCCATGTGCTCAATGTTTTATATTGTGGTCTTCTACCAAAATTATTGAATTCTTTTATAGTAAATGGGTTTTTCGCTCAGCTGCCGAGTTGTAATTTAACCCTCCGACTGCCGCCCGTGAACCTATCGCTTGTCCGGTTTTGAGCCATCCCCCAGTACGGCACGACTTCCAGTTTGGTGGGAGATGGGTCTCATATTATGGTAATCGATTTCGGTAAAACACGTTAACTTCTAGACCGGAACATAAAAAAAAGAAAATACTATAAAGGAAATGGATCACCTTATGTGAAATATTTGTACATTATGTGCTTATATTTTAGTTGATTATGTTTTGTGTGACATTCATTTGTATTGAATTAAAACTGCTACTCTAAAACTTGAATAAACCAACATATCGGCCAAATACAAGTAAAGTAAAATCCATTTCCAATGTATGAATGTACAGAGTTTTAGCTCAGAGTTCATGGCAGATAATTCGGGATGGAATTCGCAACATAAATACTGTAGGTGAAAGCTTTCGCAGTAAGTGGATCGGGTTTAGTTCATAGGCTATCCATTCATAGCAAACATTGGTTTAGCATTTATTGACTGTATGCCTTCATAAAATACATATTGCTACTTGGTTTTGTTATTTGAGCGCATCATATGTCTAAATAATATACTTTATTTGTCACTAATTATTTAGTTTTTTTTTAAAGAAATTATTTCTTCTAATTTGTTTCATCAGCCTTCCTGATAATATGGTTGTAGTATCATAAAGTCAAGAAGTGCTTATATAAACAGGGTAAACACAATAAATTAAAAGTTAGATATAAAAATAATTAAGAGTATGGTAATAGGAAGAGATGAGGAACCAATTATTGTTAAAGTAAGGGGAAACCAATAGAGGAAAATATCTAGGAAGTATGATTGAAGGAGGTATGAGTTGCGGAAAGGAAATTAAATTAATAATTGTTATGGTAAAAGGACGTTAATAAAAATAGTTAACTCTGAGAGTTGGATCTGGGGAAATGATTATGAAATGTTGTATTTGGAATGTTTTATTACATAGAGCTGAAACATTGGACTGCTAGGTAAGGAGACGAGAACATAATTGTGGAGTCAGTGGATTTGGAGAAGGGAAGAAAGTAGGATGTGAAGATGGAATGCAAAATGAAGAAGTGCTGAGGAGAGTGGGCGAAGAGAGAGAGCTACTGAAACTAAAAAAAAAGAATAATGAGTTGGTTAGGATAAGTGATGAGAGGAGTGAGAGCCGGTCGAGAAAAGTTATAGAAGGAACATTTAGAGGAGAGAGAGAGAGAGGAAAGTGAAGAGAAAGATATCAGATGGTGGACAGTTTAAACATCGCAGGGAAGTATGAGACAACATAGAGGCAACCGAAAGCTCAAAACAGAGAGGTTCCATGGAGGGCTGCAGCAGGACCTGCCTGAGAATAGAACATCCTTGTTGATGATGTTTTCATCTATCTTAATTCTTCTTGCTCCTGTATTAACCGAAACACCAGGTGATTTTCGGCCTCATCATCAAAGTCTCCCCATCTTCTTCTGCCTTCATCCTCTTCTACTGCAGCTTCCTAAATCCTTCTCCGCTCGGTCTACCCAGTGGTTTACTCCTGGCGGTACCCTCACACAAACCTTTTCTATTATTTGTCCTCTTTTCTACACTACCAAATTTCATCTAAACTACCAAATTATAAATGTAGAAGAGAATCATTGGAAACAACTTAAAGCACTTGAGTTGTTATGCCCATTAATGAATCATATTATATTTTCAGTTTTTGTCAATTAATGTGGATTTAAAAACAGTAAACAAAAATACTGGGCTAACTTTTGAAATGAATAATGTTAATTGCATGTATAATAAAGGGACCCATTTAACAATGGATTTATTTTAAATCCATAATCAACCGAACTAACCTCAAACGTATTACGAAAATAAATATACTTAAAAAGCGTGCTACGAAAACCAGTTATACTAGGAACTGTTCACTATTAAACCTCTAACTCAGAGTGATTGTGTATTCCGATTTGAATCCACCAACCAGATTACTATGCTAAATAACCCACCATTCATCAATCACTGATGGTAATTCTGCAGTGGTAGGCTCGTGTGTTTGTTTACCTGTTGGAGAGTGAGTTTTAATGTCCCTTAACAGCATATTTATCAGGGGAGATAACATTACATTCTAATGCATTCAACATTTCAATTACAATTATTTTAACAGATAAATTGTTTAAACATATATTGGATTGTACATTTTGATAATAATGTTGAGGGAAATTAAAGTAGTCAAGTAATAAAATAGTTGGCAATAAATGTAAGTAATAACATAATTTTGTTACCTAATACCTGAGGGGGGCCTTCCGACGTTTATCACACAATCAATAATGGAGTTTTTTCAGGATCACATTTTTATCCTCCTTATAGTGAATTGAAAATATCCTTTTCTTAAAACAAAATTAAAATTGCATCTTACAAAAATAAACTTGCGATATAAATTTTATTTTTGTGTTTAATATTCAATTATATTGAACAAATATTATGTTATTACCTATACTTTTTAATTTCTATTTTACTAAACGACTTACTTTCTTTACTTGAAAATGAATACCAAAATATACAATCCAATATGTGTTCAAATAATATAATTATTAAAACAATTGTAATTAAAATGTTGAAAGCATTGGAATGTAATGCTATCTTGATAAACGCGGAATTTAGCAAAATTAATAACCCCAAATAGTATTATATATTAACACTGAGCAGTCGTTAATACGAGTATCTCAATGACAAAATTTATCTTATCTCGTGTACATCATCTCATCATTAACTAAATATTTTACAATCGCTCATCATCAATTGTACAGTAAATCAAGGTTTAAAAAATGCTTAAAAACATTTCTGGAATATACATTGCATCAGCTGATTGTATAAAATGGTTAAATAAAAGGTACCGTACATGGATAAAATAGAGATGTTGTTAAATTATAAAATCAGCTATTAAAATATCTATTCTAGCAATGTTTTAAGTACGTTTATGATCTTGAGTTACTGTAGAACTGATAATAATCTTGTGAGATCAAGATGATTTTGTCATTGAACTCCTAATATTTCTAAATGGTATTTTTCCATAAATGATAAGAACTTAATTTATTTTTACTATCCTTCTCATGGTAATGAATTTATCATTCGTAATAACTCCATCTATACAAGTTTCGATGGTGTTTTGATCAAATTTTTTAACTTTTAGTTGAGTAAACCAAGTATTATTACAGATTCTTATATCTTACATAATCAAAAAGTGAAATGTTATTTTAACATTTTGTTTTATTTGTTAAATTTATTTTCGGCTTAAAAGTTTAAACAGTTACATTTTGAAAAAAAAAATATTGTTTGATTGTGATAAAAAGTTAAATGCACTATCTTAATGCATCAAGGAATCATATAGAGTAAATTTGTAAAACGAAACAATTCCGTTGGAACCGATAAGTGGTTTATGTATCCCCTCTCTTTATTTACCACGGAGAGCAGCCCGGCTGATAACAACATGTTACTAAAATCTGGACTCTGACAAGAAACCTGTTGTATTTTGTTGCCTATACTGACCACACTACTCGTAAAAGTGGTCAGTCAATTCCGGGTTGTTTTCTTATTAAAACTATGTACTGGTTATGATGGAATAAATTCATTTATTCATTTTTACCGGAATTAGTGACAGTACCATACGTAGGATGTCAAATGGTCAGGAGGTTCTAGATGGTTAAGTCCATAAAACCTATATTAGTAAGGCTGTTAGGGAACGTCGACCACGGATCTATTAACAGTTTCCAAAACGATATGAGTTTCTAGCTGGAGTCATTTTATATAAAAGCACAAGCCTTGATTCCGAGTGTTTGTTAAAGAATCATACCTGCCATCATGTTGGATTTGATTCTTCATAAGGCCAATGTTAAACTCAAATAAGAATTCCAGGTTTATTGTTGAACTTACAGTTTTAAAATATCTTTATTGAAAGAGAAAACAACTGTCTAGAGCCTTTTGAGATCTTATTTTGGTTTTATCCCCTGATTTATATACCAATAACTAATGTTCTAAGTTAGAACAAATCTATCTCAGGGGGCACTAGTAACACCTGTCCTAAAAAGCATGTTAGGAAAACACCCTACATTACCCATTTCCCGCATAGATTATTGATATGTGCAGGGACTTTCAGATAGAGTAGGGGGAGAACCAGTTCAGTACAAGGTGAATATTACTGATAAATCCTAACAGTTAAGGCCAGAATTCCAACAAGCGCTAACTCTAACTCGGGTAAAGTCCTGACCCCTTAGACCACTCGGCCACTGCCTCTTCCCATATATCCTCGTCATCAACCCACAGAAAAAAATAATTTTACTAACACCATGTCGTACAATCCAAACCACGTTTTCAGCTGACTGACAAAGCACATTTATCCGCCCTGGACAGAATACAAATCGAATCTGGCGACCAGCATAGGCACTCTAAACTTCTTCAGTAATCAGAGTTAATGCCGATGGTAGCCTATGATCAGACTCTGTGTAGGTATTGAGGGAACTGAAAACTGAGTTCCTACTATCTCCACAGCACTGTTTACAAGCAGCTGGGTATTGTTTATTTATTGAACGTCCCGAATAGCCAAATGCGCGAACTACGAGGAGTTTCGGAGTGTGACAACCAATGGCGTGATGATGTTAAGCTACCTGCAACCATAGCAATGGCTTTAGGTCCTGTATTGTTGCCACGTTTCAATTCTTTCAATGCATCTGTTTTATAATTTACGTGTTTGATTTCGTATTTTGGGCGTGAGTAAACATGTTATGATTGTGGACAACGTCATTTTTTTATGTATTTTTTAATCCAATAAAAAATGCCAATGGGATTCCTGTCCCAATAATGTATTATTGTCTGCCGTATGTCAAACGAAGCAGTCTCGGCAACTCCACTCGTCAGAGCTATACTCCAATTCCACTAAGCGCGTTAATATCAAGTCGGGACATTCAATAAATAAAGATTAATTACTACTAAATAAGACAGTTTGTGGTGACAATGCCAAATAAATGTTAAGTCAACAGAGTTTTAATGTACAAAATATTGTATAATACTTTTCCGCGGGAGATATATTGTGTATGAAATTTAAATTACAATAATTTGATTTTTATAAATGGTGAATAAACTGTTTTAAAATTCATTTCGATAAACGAATGTTCATTAGGCATCAGAATTTACATAATCCTGCTGACAGACATTGAAATATAACTTTATAGATAGTTTTCTTCTCCGTTTTTTTACGATATTTTATATTTAGTGTGTATCCAAATGTTGAAATTAATCAAAATTACACCCATCACACTACGTAAAGTTTTTACATTAAAAGACATAACACAACTGGACATATTACCTTTATGGTATTACGAGATTCTTCTTTAATGTTAATTGATATAGAACGTGAAACTGTGTTATATTTACATTTTGCCTCAAATTTACGTTTAATTCATATCTAGTAAAGATACGTATATATCGCACACGTATTTATAATTAAATATTTTTAAAATATTTGTGGAGGTTAAATATATTCAGTTATAATTTAAGTTGTCTTTACATTGCTTATAAATATTACACCAAGTTTACGAAATAAGACCAAAGAACAATACAATTCATAAGTCGTTAGAAGTCATTAAGTAACTACGGTTCATCAATTTGTACGTTTGTTCAACAGATTTGTCGCGATAAACTTGCAAAGGGCTAATTACGACCTCTGGCGACTTGTGTTAATTGGTTTGGGGTAGAGTTTGAATAAATCAACTACAGATCCATCGTCTACTGATGTTTGCCCTTGAATGGTTCCTTAATACAAAACCTTCTGATTAATAAAATTAAGAATTACATTCATAAACATGTCTTTAAATTATATTGTTTACTTTTGTAATATAATAAAACACGTATTTTAGACGTTTCCAGCATTGTTATAGAAGTAATAGATGTATATAAATGTTTGTAAGGTTGTTTTTTGGGTCCTACCAACATATCTGCATATTTCTGGCCACATTTCTTTAGCCACAGTTCTCTTCCATTTGTTTCTTCAAGGCCTCTTTCTACTGAAAAATTCTCACTGTTGCCTTTTTCTATCAGCTACAAAACGGATATCTGGTCAGGCCCATAAAATAATTAACTGCCGATGTTATCGTGATCTCCCCTAAACAATGGAAATAAGTTATTGTTTAGGCAAATTGTATAAATTAATGTAAAAGTACTTTTTGACAGAGTGGTAATTTTCCGTACAACGTTTAATCATAGCATGTAAATTATATATTGTAAAACAATTTCAGATTAAACAAAACACTGCAATACTTCACCTGGCACTAAATGTAACTAGTTTTAAAATAATTAATAATTAAAAGAGAGTCCCTAAGGACTCGTTACAGAGTTATGTAATTCCATGTTATCATAGTCGTTAGCTGGGACTTGGGTTGTCGAAATAATTTGCATAACAGACAGATAGTTATAAAACCCCATATCACAATGATAACTGTATTTTACTATAAAATGTCCATAGAGAAATAATATTATTTAAGCAACAGCTGTTATAACTTTCAGAATATATTTACAACTTTTTCAATGTAGATAACACACACCTAATGTGTAATTTAAAAATAAATGCACTTCGAAATTTCAATTATTTAATTTTACAAAATGCGAGGCCTTTTGTTGTCCGTCACGACGAATTGCCCCATCTAATAAAAATTAAATTATTAAAATATTTAAGTGCTTTTATTTATAAGTTCAAAATAGTTCCACTAAGAAGACCTTTCTGAAATTACCTATTGTACTTATTACTTATGACATAATGATTGTTTGTTTTATATACTATTTCCAATTAATATTTTAATATAAATCTATTATTACATTACAGTTTATTTTACATAACCATAAAAAACACGATTATCTTGAATTCACCTACAAATTAACTTGTTTCATGTTTTAATTATATACACGTGAGTAACTTTATGAAATGTGATTATTTATGCATTCGAATGCAAAGAACAGGTCACTGTCTGAAACGGAACAAACATTGCTGATGTAGAGCCAATGCATAAATATGAGTTTTGGATACAAATTGTATAATTCTAGTTTCTTCTTCCCTTAAATTACACTGCACAGGAGTTCTTGAATTGTGTCACTGACAATATATACAGGGTTGGGCAAAAGTCTGGAATATATTCATTAAATTCAAAACCATTTAATGAAATGTAATGAAACTTTGCAGTTATGTACATTTCGACATATTTCACTTGTTTTTCGCACACTCAGGTAATTGTCCCCTGAAGGAAGTCTTAAAAATTTTAAATGTAAGCCTACCTCGAGTTACACCTTATTTTAAAGGTTTTTGTTTGTATAATACAAAAGTGCAAATCTGAGTTCAAATTAATGACTCATTCATAAAATAGTGATTCAAAGAATTTAATGTCATATTACTGATTCTTCTCAGTTATATAGCTATTTATTTAACAGTTTCAGGTCCCTGTTGTTGATTATGTTGTTGGTTGTTAACCACCGTAACAAACGACTGCTTTATAAATTATTTTTATCTTATCTATGCTATTTAACTAAGATAAAAATAAGAAGAATGTATAACAACATTTTTGACAGTAGGTTAACCTAAAATAGTTTAAGAATATTATTATAACAATGGGTTACTTATTTTTGTGAAAATTAATTTATCATATTCAGTTAGATAAATTATAGCTCTACGCAGCAACAGATAATAACTATCTTACCTTTGTATTAAGCAGAGTTAATTATATTACATTACATTCTTTGAGGGGCTATATTTTCTGACTGGATCATCCTTTTGACCTCAGGTTTGCACTCTTGTGTTTTATACCTGAGTATAAGACCTTGTGGTTTTGCACTCGAGTTATACCTTTAAAATGAGATATAACTCGAAGTAGGCTTAAATTTAAAATATTTAAGATTTTCTTCATGGGTCATCCCCTGGCATGCTAAAAAAAGTAAAATATGTCCATATGGTTGAGATAGGGACATATATAAATGTCTACAAAGTTTCATTACATTTCTTTCAATGGTTTTGAAATTAATAAATATATTCCAGGATTTTGCCTAAACCTGTATAAGTACTGTACATATTAAAGTAAATGATCTTGTCTTGGTTGTAGCTATTAATTTTATATAAGATTTAGGTTTATTGAAAATGAAGGTAAAGAATGGATAAATATGGTATTAACCATCGTTAAGAGATCTTTTTTGTTTGCTATGTGTATATTTATTTAGAGTGATTTCGTATGAAATAAAATGTATGAAATTAAAATGCTAGTGGAAACATATTATTAAAAACCATATTAATATGCATGTTTACTACCATCTTAATAATAGTATAACAGTATTTACTCCATATGTATTAATATGAAATAATATGTATTAAAAATCCAAGTGATATTAAAAATGTATGAGTTAAACAATTTAAAGGCATCAGGTGATATACAGCACACCCCGTTGTAGCATGTCTCATTAGTGTCCTGACAGATCTTATAACTAGATCTAAGTATATTAGCCAATTTGAAAGTCCGTAGGTTATGTCATCTTTATTATCATTATGCTTCCAATAATTGTTTGCAACAATAAAAAATGTTGACAACAGCCTCACACCACTGATTGAACAATGAAACAAACTCTCTTCCTTGGCAAAAACATACCAATTAATTAAAGTAGTAATAAAAAAAGAGTAAAGTTTGTAAATTGTCTTCACTAAATAACAACTTAAAAACGTTTGTTGTATTTTATATTATTTATCTTAAAAAATAATGATTTTCCATGTAAAATTTCTATCCCAAATATGAAAGAGTATCACTGTAAACTTCTTCTTCGTGCCAGCGTGATGTCTCAGTACCTCAGGCGTCGAACTGTGGAGTGCAAGTTCCAAGGTTCGAATATACAACTGATCTAACAAACGGGTTGAATAAAGTTCATACACAGACCTGAAAGTTCGTTTGAACTGGCGAGTAGAGCAAAAAAATGTGTTTAATAAATTAACATGTACATTGTGTGCAAGAAAATCAAATGGATACTAAATACATTCTTCTCCTAAACGAATAGTGAATTGCAAAAGCCACAAATAAATCACGATATCACATATTTACTTCATAGTACCATAAATGACCACAGGTCTTCTTTCTTTTTGGTACCATAAAAATAATTTTTAACATTCTATTTCACAATTTTTTTTCTTTTTTTACTATCCCACCCTATATGAGTTTTTGGCAAGCTGACTCACTCTAACAAACTAATTCTCTTTCTTGTAATAGTTCCATTCACCTTATGTAAACAACAAACGAAAAACTTTAAAAATATATTTTTTTTACAAATGAATAACTATAAATATGAGATTTTGGATTATAGAATTTAATTCTGTAGTAGGCAAGGGGTGCAAATTGGATTTACAGGTGTATCGAGGTACCTGAGCACTATTTTATTAATTTATTACTGGAAATATAACAATTAAGACATTTTCAAAAGTTATAATGTGGTATGTGTTAAATAATGGCCGTGTGTTTTAAATAGATCTATATTAAAAACAATTCTTGGCCCACACAAAAACTTACTCTCTCATATCTTTTAATGCAAACCTGACTATCATGTACTGTATCTACCTCATTATTGTCTGGGCTTTTTGGTGCATTTTTTCAATGATAAAAGTATAGCTATATAATTCATATAAATTACAAATACTTAGTAAAAGCTTACAATTTATCTGATCACATAATTGTAATATAATAATTTTTTGTTTTGTCAAAAATTACAATATCAGTTTAACAAAGATCTTAGTCTAATATGAAAGTATGTGTGCTATTAACTTAAATAAAAATATAAAACAAGTGCAAATAAAACAATTAAACAGAATCATAATTAAATAAAGGTGTAGGGTAAAATAAATTACCTTTTTATTTTTTCTACCACCAATTCTTTTTTCCACGAACGGTTTTAAAGTCCATACTTCGTCTTCAAGTGGAACTAAAATTCACTTATTCACCAAACTAATGTTAAATTTCCTAATATAAAAGACGAACTAACCTATTCTAGATTACTTCCTCACTATTATAATTTAAATTGGTTCAGTAATTTGTTGTAACCGGTTTAAATTACAATAGTAAAAAAGTAGTATATGATAGATTATGTAGTTTTTTATATGATGAAATTTAATGGTCTACTCAGCATGAACAGACACCCTCAAGTTGAGTGGTTCTGTCATGTCTAATCAACTTAGCACAAGTCATCAATGGATTTAATTGGCTCTTCGCAGTTTAACAAGCTGCACTAGTTGTAGAGTTCCGACTTATTTAAAACTCCAAGTGCATTTATTTAAAAATATACATTACTGTTTTAAATAAATCTTTTGTTAGTAAACTAATTTAATTGCAATATATTGAAAATGAATATTGGAATAGGAGTATACTAGTTACTGTACATAATAGAAACTACCGCAATCGTCTAAAGAATATTTTCAATGGTCCCAATTTGTATGGTTAATTAATACTTATAGATTAAAAATTAATGATTTAATAATACCGCTAACTAACCAAAATTAAAAACAAACAAAAAATAGACTGCTACGTTCCCAAGAAAATTATTGCCATTATATTAGTTACAGTATTAGGTAATGTTGTGTTTCACTGGCCAAAAATGAATATGACCAAATACTTTTAAAACATTTAATTTAATATCAAAAGCATTAGGATTGTGTACAAGTCAGTTTTAAATAAGTAAATAATTAATTTAAATTTTTATTGATTGCTTGGGCCAATAATTGAGCTACGGTACGATCAGTGGGATGGCATTTTCAAGGCTTCAAAGAATGTGATATTTTTGAAAATTAATACAAATTTGGTATTTAGCCTTGAGGGGTTGCAATCAATAATTATAATTGACATTGTCGTTAACTGTCATTCCATCAGCAGTTAGATAAGGACTTCAGGAATAGGGAGATCAGAGAGAAAATTAATTTAGAGTTGTCTAGATCGCTACTGAAACCTAATTTGACAAAGATTGATATTAGTCAAAGTTAATAGTGAGATCAAAATACACTGCACCCTGCAATCTTGGCAACGAAGATGCAAAGGGGTCGTTGATTTTTTGTCTCATACCTTACCTATTCATCTGGATAGATCTTGGTGATGGGGCGATTGACTTCCATCTGTGCCAATTCTGTACAGGTATTTCTACAAGATGATCTCCTCGAATTCCTTACTACCAGGTGGATTATGATGTTTATCACACGTTCTTTGGATGTGTGCGTTTTACCGAGGAAAGAAATCGGCTTGCCTCCAATATCGGTTCTGTTTCACCAGATAACTTTCTAGAGGCAATGCTACTAAGCGAGGACGTGAGAAACACAGTTTTTACTTTTATTCGCGTGGTCGTGCGACAAAAACGTGAGGATGGATGGCTGGGTGTGAATAAAGTAGCTTATCCCCAAACGGAAGTCAAGACACGCGGCCAGGCATGAAGTTATCCGAGAGAATTTCAGTCTAGGTCCCCACGGACTGAAGGGGTTTTAGTGCGTGTTCCTTAACTGTTCTCCAGGGTGAGTATCACATGGTGTTCATAAATTCATCTCCCCTATGTAAAAAGAAGACAAATTTAATTCAATATGAAATTAAAGCAGCTATTAAAAATATTAAATACTTGTGGTAGTATTTTTTTACGTCACGTATTTACGTCACGGTTCAAAATTAGTACATCATAGTTCCTATTGATCAAATCTATACTTTACTATCAATAGTAACAGTAACAATGAAATAATTAGACTAAGCAGTTAGTAAAATATTGTTTTCTCTCTCTCTCTCTCTCTCTCTCTCTCTCTCTCTCTCTCTCTCTCTCTCTCTCTCTCTCTCTCTCTCTCTCTCTCTCTCTCTCTCTCTCTCTCTCTCTCACTCTCTCACTCACTCTCTCACTCCCTCCCTCCCTCTCCACAATCGCTTGAAAGTTAAGTTGTTACTATATCCATCTAACTCAGCATCCTTAGCAATGCAGTCTCAGTTTCAGCAATTATTGCATTATCATCAGTGACCCTCAACATATAAAAATTTCGCCATGAATTCTTACACTTATTTTTATGTCTTATTCTACCAATAGTCTTAAATCAATACTACACTGAGTGTGTAGGGCAATACCACCGGACGTGTAAGGTTGGGAGAGTCAATGCTACCGTTCGTGTATGGCTGAGGGTTTTGGCCAATCCATGTATGATGGTTTTTATACATTTATAGGCGGCAAGTTTCATACAGTTTCAAAACAGTCAAGGATTCAATACCTACATGGTTAGGATTTCGAGATCAAATTTCCCTTCGTACGATTTTCATCTTTCATTTTATCTATATAGATTGAACAATATGGTGACTGTGAGCATCCTTGTGGTACACCTTGTTGTAAGTGGGCTTCTTTTATTTATTAGCAATAACGGATTAATCCAATTGATCGATTGTAGATGTTTTTATAAGTCTTCGCTCCATAAAATCGATACCCATTAGACGAAGGACTATGGGGATTTTCCCCTGTAAATTTGGTATAATTTGTAATAAAATAAAAACTTGATTTTTCCATGGTCTTTGGTTCTACGTTTTCAAGTCGTTCACCATGTTACTCGTTACCATATCTTCAAATATAGTGGCAGATGTGTGATTGTAATTCAGTGTAAAGGTATCCAACTTTAATTAATGAATAATAATGTTACGGACAACGGAAACCGCCTAGATCGTCACCCAGGTAATTTAGTACCCTCTTGGGGAGGGGGGTACAGTACTTCCTGTCTCTGGGTTAATCAGATAGAATGGCAGTAAATTTTCATGAAGTTGGAGCCAGAATCTTCTCGAAATGGCACCTAGAAGGACCTAGAACCGTCTCGGAAGTTCCATAACAATCCCCACCATAGTTTGAGTACCTTCTAGACATACACCACCGTTTTATATAAAGGCAGCCTTCAGCTGAGACAGCCCGTCAGTGTCAGGCTATTTAATGATATCACAGTGACAGTCTACCGAGTGGCAGGGTCAGCACCAGTGAAAGTGACAGTGTGTTAACTGTGACAGTACACCAACCAGTGTCCATTATTGTGTGAACACAGACTTGAGAGTGATAAGTGACATTGATCGTTCTAAATAGTAGTGATTGATTTTAATTGTCAAAATAATAGCTATCTAGTAATTTAAGCTTGTATATGTCTCATAGTGTGTAATTTAGTTATTTAGAGTGTGTAAATGTGGAAATAAAAGAACATTTAGTAGTCAAAACACAGGCCACCTTATTATTTCGGACTGTTGGACTATATTATTAAAGTGAAAATGAAATGAAAAGAAAATGACTTTATTATACAAGGCAAGGTTAGAACTAGACCCTCTGCCACCTAACCTTATTAAAAATTGACAATATCATTGAATTAACTAATATAAAAACATTACTATTCTACTATATAAACCAATTGCAATAATATCAATACTTTTTTCTAAGGAATGGACGATCTCCTTCTTAACCTTACTCTGCCCCTTGGAACGTATTCAAACATAGTAAGGGAGCGAACCAGTACAGTAGAAGGAGAATATTACTGATAAATGTTGCAATCTAGGCTAGATTCGAACCAGCGCAATCTCTAATCCAAGCTTGAGCTTCTAACGCCTTAGACCACTCGACCACCGGGGGGGGGGGGAGACTACAACAGATGACTTCAATATTATAATGCTTTATTGAATTTTGTTCACGCTATAACTAAAAAAGTATTAAAGATGACAAATAATAATCAGGGAGTTGTAAAATGTATGTGCATTCATTGCCAAGTAACATTACAGACAAATTAATGAAGGCAAGTTAGTTGTAACGTCTTGTGTGTTTAGCGAACATTTATAACTCAATAAACCTGCAGGCAGCTAATTATTTCATTTCGTGACTTGTGTTAATTGGTTGGAAAACTGAATTATCAACTTGCAAATGTCAGCTGTTAAGATTGCCAATAACACTGAAGGTTTATTAAGTGAGTAATGAAAGCGAATCGTGGTTAAATATCACTTAGTATTTATTGAACGATAATTTAGCCTGTAACTAATTAATTATTACCCTTGAGTTAGATTAATATTGACGTACTACAGATATTCCATGTAATAGGAATATTTGTGCCTGTAATTTTATTAGTTAATGAGGCTCGCAAGCACAGCTGTTTTAAACTGCATTACGTTTACATGGGACTACACTAGCACTCCACAATGGACCAAAAAAACAGCTGATAGCTTTTAAACTCAAAATTTAACATTGGATGGAAAATCTTTTTGTACATAAAATCAATAATATTACTGATAAGCCAAGTTGACGCACGAACATACTCTCTTCCCCTTTCCTACCCTCCCCACTCTGTATACAAAGTTAAGGTAATGTTAAATTTAAAATGGTTGCACTCCGTTATATGCCCCCAAATAAAATTAGGCTAGGTTAGGGTGGGTAGGTTAGGTTATGTTAGGTTACAGCTGTATAACATATAGTTTCTATTTCGGGGGCATACAAAGAAATCAACCTCTAAAATAATTACAATATCTTTTTACAAGAAGAAAATAAGTGCATAGCTGCATTTATTTTCTTTTTATATCTGTGTGATTTTATTTTATTACATAATTATTTTAAATGGGAATTATTTTTTGAAAACTAGAAAAACAAGCCGCTAATCTTGTACCTTACATAAACTGTTATTTGTACGCTATTGAGTTAATCAAAAATATATATACTAATGTACGAAAAATAGTTTTTAACTTGCGGTATTTATGGAAATTGTTGTTGAATGTTTATTGTTAATATAACATCCTAATCGGAATACTTTTTATTCTTGATATACAAATTCTTTTTACACTATAAATATATACATTTTGGGCAGTTATTGTATTGATATAAGATATAAAACAAACTATCACATAAAAATATTTTGTGTCGGTGTATCGAGCTGTCTAACTATTCATGAAACACCGTTTTTTGTAATGTTATAAATTTGTTTGTATGGATATTTAAAAAATTATACTTATATGATCCTTTATAATTTGATCTATGAACTTGTTTATCAATGCAGTACATTCTGATTTGAAGCAACTCACCACAATGCAATGTTCAATACCTACAAATCAGTTTGTTTATCGTGCGGTTTTGTATTAGTGAGTTACTTCATTCAATGAGGTGGTTTTATTGGAGGTTAAAACTAAAAATTTGTTTTACAGTTTCGCATTAGTTTGAAGATAGCTTATAACTAATATTGTTTTTCATTAATAGAATTTATTCTGGTGTTTAACTTCAATGTGCTAATAGTTCAATTTTAAATAAATTTTGTCCCGCCCTAAGCCGCTTGACACTTTGATATGTTTTCTTTATTTTTCAAATTAATAATTATGAAATATTTGATAGGGTAGATAAGGGCGTTGGACTTATTCCATCATTTATTTGAGAAATCCCTACTTGATACAACCCAGGTAATTTTTAAGGATAAACCTAATGAACAGCTAGTTAAAATGCTATATTGTCAAACGATGCAGTTTGACTAATATATTTTTTAAATTATAGGATATAAAAATCATAACCTGCAAAAATCAAACAAAAACAATATCAAAAATAAAAAACTAATAAATTCAAGATTTGTGACACTTCAATGGTGTTTATATAACCTAAAGAGTTTGTTTAGTAGATTCAAACTCAAATGTCACGTTATTTAGGTGTAACTATTCAAACATACCTAGGTTGTACCAAGTCGAAACGTCATGTAAGGTTATCTTCAATTTCCTACTACAGCATATTTGAATGATTAAATGATCTCACCGACAGTTTCTGTACAACTTGCTGAGGCCAACATGTTGTATATTGATTATTTGGTAGAATAATGAAATTAAATTAAAATGTTTAAATTATTTCAGTGGTGTTATTGTTTGTTGTAAAATGGTCCAACCAATGTCTATTTGTTGTTATTATGTTACCCTATTTATATACTTTTTTTCTGGTAAGAATATGGAATTTACCTCATTGTGAACATCTTTGCAACATAATTATCTATTAAAATAACCATAAAAAGATCAAATAACTAACGTTACATCGACAGGAACAAGAATAACTGCACCGACAACTGCACCAACGTTACTACCAAAAAATGTTTTGTACTTTAGGATTAGGTACAGTTACTTAAAGTCTGCTTTCTTATTTATTTTGTATTAGCTCAAAAGAAAATCTCTCTTAGTTCGCATTGAGACTATACGTTTGTGAGGTATAGATCTAGCAAAGAATTTTTTATCATTAATATAATATTCTTTTAATGCTGAATTCTTGTCATTTAAAATTATAATTATGCAAATATTCACTAACAAATAGGTCAAAACAGTACTTTTGTAAATTAAGTATAATATTCGTATTAATTTATTAAATATAAGTTACTTATATGTAGAAAAAGTTAGGGTTTTCAGGGAAGCATACATTACGAGACATGAGAGCAGCTGCATGATGGATAGAGGCCTATGAGCACCATAATTCTTTCTTTCACCGGCCAGGCAAAAACTTTACTACAAACATATCTCACTAACTTTAAGGAAATTTGTTTGAAAAATAAATAAAATGTTTAAATCAGTAAGTTTTAAACAAAAATTAGGCTTTTCTATTTGCTTAGGATACATTACTTAATAAATAAATACTTATTCTTTACTCTTATTTTAATTTTTCAGATATCATACGGTAACTTTTTCTTTTAAAGTCCTGTAAATAGTTAAATTTAGAATAAATTAAAAATTACAGAAAAAATCTGTACGTACAGTGGCCCTGACCCACACACCAATTCATACAAGTACATTGGTACTGACCCATCCACTTATTATTAATGATATTTAATTAGTTTAATTTATATTGAAGTCACTTAGAGTAACTGAAGATTTATCCACCTACATAAACTTCGTAGAGTGGTGAGGAGTAATTTACGCACATTGGTAACTTATTTTAATTTGTTTAGTAATCAATGCCTCACTTTAGAACGACTTTTAATACGTACAAAGCCTAATACTCAATGAGAAAAAGTTTATTTTTTAGTAAATTTAAGTTACTAAAATATATATTTACGAAAAATAAACGTATAAAACATAATACAATCAAATAAATACACAGTACTTCATTTTTCTATATAGTATACAGTAATCTAATATTCTATATTATAGAATACAGATTTAAATTCAGAAGTACAATCCAATTCGTTAACAAAATTAATGCAAGTGTACGTCAATCTGGACTATAATAGTAATGGTCGGTCTAGAACAGCACCATCTGTCAGTTACATTTGAAACACAAATAATGTTACACTCGTCTGCCTGACGTGTGACATCCGCGGAACGGTCTTCGCAATTCACGATCAATCCAGCTGTAACAGCAGAGAGACTCTTCGAATAAAAAAAAACTAATATTATCATATTTGAATTACGAAATATGGCAAAACACATATACTCAAATAATGAACCTCTTCTAGCCTTTAGAAATAGAACTTTCGAAATTCTTTCTTAATTGGTCTGTATGATAGTAAAGCTAACTTCATTTTTCATTTCATCAATAACTGTAGAGTGGTTCAGGAATTTCCTGGTGAGTGATTACATATTAGAATTATAAATGCATATTTGAATCTTTACATTTTTTTATATAAAAAATAATATTTATAATTGATACAAGAGTCTTTTTCTACGCAATAACATGAACGTTGTAAAGAAAATAATAGTGGTACCAAATTTTGCTCCAAGTATTATCAATATTGGTACCACTATTATTTGATAGTTGTTTACAAATATTTTTTTAATAAACTTGTAACTTTTAGTGACGTAGCAACGAAAATATTGATGAAATACATTGTAGGGTTGCTAACGTTACATTGTTTTGTTACATCTCGTTAACTCTTTATTTACAATTTACAAATACATTGTAACATTGTTTCGAACGATCATTTTTGTGTAAATCTGCATTTAGTATTTTATCATGACTAGGCAGATAAGTTTTAGTGACACTTGTAAATCTTAAAAATTGTTATTACTATTACGATATGGTGTCATTAATTACATAAATAATTACATAAGTGCATAAGTGTATCTAATGAAAAATAGATCGCAACTAAAAGAACAAATTCTTTCTTACTTAACTTTTAAAATATAGTAAAGAATTTAATATTAGCACAAAAACAGTATACATTAAATTGATTTACTTTTGTTGGTTGAAACAATGTGTCAAATCATATAATTTATGGAAGACCAGACTTAAACATATTGTAATCCATTTGTTTCATAAATCTTTTTGTAAAATACATGGAATACAATTAAATGTTGTTTTTTTATTTAATCGACAAGTTATTTGGAAAGCAAGATTAGCGAAGATATCTGAGTATCAGCCTTGTTTTTGTTGAAAAATATACCAATATTTCGTAGTTCGGATTCCACGTAAAGATGTAGCTCCTCTGTTGCCCTTGCTATCGTCAAATTAATAAATGGATCTTTTTAAAGAACATTATCAATTTGATATTTTTTTAGAATAGTTCCTGTTACAAACTAAAAATTCCTGTTGCATTTTAGTTTGTAACAGGACTACACAGACCACTCTGATGAAGCATCCATATCCTCACTAAAATATACAAAGTCTGTGTTGTAGTCTAATATATGAATAATATAAATATGAATATTATTTGTATAACAATTCTCTCTATTTGTATTTGTACAAATTTTCTATCTCAATTTCTATCTCAATTTGTATAACAACACTTTCTCTAGGGAATACAGATTTTGAAATAGAATTATTCATAAATAAGTAATGCTCACTAACAAGACTTATGAACAATTAAATAGTATTAGTGATTAGTATACAATAATAATACAATTAGTATTGTGACCATCGTGTTTGGTAATTAGCGCAATGACTATAATCTCGTTAATTAATGTAATCACCTGGCTAATGAGTTTTAGCTAATGAGTTTTAGCTATTGGTCATTTTGTGACGCTTTATAATTGAGATCTTTAACACAATAGTTTTTATTTTCCTATAATCTCACAAAGACAATAACTCCTTGAAAACACAATTTAAAGAACCTTGTTTTTTTTTTTTTTCTATTTCTGTGTTTCAAAGAGTCTAACTTTAGACTTTTATACAGTACAAAATACATTTTTAATTAATTCATTTTTCAATTGCTGTAACATGACTGAAGATGAAAACTGTATAAGTAGATAAAAAAGGACAGTTTTAGACTCACTTTGCTATTTTCAGGTCTCTTCAGCTATCTTCGGCTCCCGGATCCAAGATGACGACCATGTTCGGGTACCTTCGGGTCACGTGACCTTAATCGATACTTTGATTGACTTTGATTTGATTTTGATTGATTTTGATGGTGGTGGCAGTAGAGGGATAGTGGGGAGTTCACGCCGCCCCATGATGAGTTTTCGCCAAATGAAGAGTCGGTGGAGGGGGAAGGTCACGTGACCGGATCCAAGATGGTGGTCCCGGATCCAAGATGGCTGCCCCCATTCCTGCCAACCTGTTGGGAATTTTCCCTCCCAAAATTCCCAAAATTCCCTCAAAATTCCCTTTTTGTACTATATAAAATACACTATTAACCTTGTTATACTATATAAAATGAACTTTTTTCTCACATCATACTATATAAAATACACTCTTAACC
Source organism: Stictocephala bisonia (assembly GCA_035578905.1). Lineage (NCBI taxonomy): Eukaryota > Metazoa > Arthropoda > Insecta > Hemiptera > Membracidae > Stictocephala > Stictocephala bisonia. Next base: position 7,553 of record JAQJVL010002676.1, on the reverse strand, counting down.
AAACTTTTACAATGTTATACTATATAAAATACACTCTTAGCCTAGCTATACTATATAAAATGAACTTTTTTTTTATCCAATAAGGCGTCTTTTCCCTCCCGCGCCAACTCAGACTCGGTACCCCGTGGGAAAATTCCCTCCCAAAATTTCCCTCAAATTCCCAAATTTCCCTCAAAATTCCCTTTTTGTACTATATAAAATACACTATTAGCCTTGTTATACTATATAAAATGCATTATTTTCTCTTATACTCTATAGTAAATCTATACTCTGATTGGTCCATTTTTTTGTGACGTCATCCAAGATGGTGGCGCCCATGTTTCCCGCCAAATTTTCTAACCTCACTTTTCCTAACCTCACATTTCCCTCCAAATTCCCTTGTTATACTATATAAAATACACTCTTAACCTAACATTTACCACGTCATACTATATAAAATACACTCTTAACCTAACTTTTACCATGTTATACTATATAAAATACACTCTTAGCTTAGCTATACTATATAAAATGATTTTTTGTCCAAGACGGCGGCCCCGGACCCAAGACGGCGGCGGCCACCTGCCGGATCCAAGCGTTATTGATTGTTTCGGAGAGTGGGGAAGCCACCTGCCGGATCCAAGCGTTATTGATTGTTTCGGAGAATACCTTCGGGTACTTCCGGTGACTGTCGGCTACCTTCGTACGCTCTTCACCTGTCGGCTACTGGTCTGGCGCGCACCCAAATGCTACGCTCTGATTGGTTGCCTCCCTCACACGTAATCTTTCTCACTTCTGCTCTTGCGCTCGCGCCGATCAGATGTACCTTCACTTTGCTCCCACTCGATATCAGTAATACTTTAACTCTTTATTATATTTTGGACACCGTTCTCTGTACGGTATTTTGAAAGTGATATACCAATCGCTATCCAATCGATATCCAATCGCTACGTCCCGATTGGCTACCACCCCTATTTAACCGACCAACACAATAAATATTTCTCACTTCTGCTCTTGCGCTCGCGCCGATCAGACGTACCTTCACTTTGCTCCCACTCGATATCAGTAATACTTTAACTCTTTATTATATTTTGGACACCGTTCTCTGTACGGTATTTCGAAAGTGATATACCAAGAGTAAGTCCCGTATACAGTATAATTAGTCCTTACGTTTGATTGACTAAAGTTTGAATACCCTTGCTTTTGAGCTTTTAATTCGATTTGAATTACTATTAATATCATTTAATTTTGTTTCAATATTATCAAAGATGGAATCCTACGCCATAAACCGCAACCTTGTAACCATTTCCCGTCGGTTTAGTACTTCCGGTTCCGACCTTCTTACCGTTCTGACGGAACATAAAAATAAAATTATTTCCGAAATAAATAACCACCTAAACAGGCTCGGGGGAGTTAAATGGTACCTTGCGGTACAAATTAAATTTTCCAAAATTGTTAACAACGAAGAAATCACAACAACACCATTCTTTCACGGTAAAACCCGTCCTTTGCTACCTTCCGATTCTCTAGATGTACAATACTCTGAAGCTACAGACAAAATTTTAGAAAGCGTGGCTAAGTGGGTAAGTCAAGGTAGTGGGTGGGTAATAGAAAATGTTTTACGACTCGATTTGTTTATTGTAAAATTTCAACCTCTCTACGCCTCTTCTTTCATACCCACCCCGAAAAACATTTCTCACCCTACTAAGGGAATTGTAAATATTAAGAACGACGATCAAAAATGTTTCCTGTACTCTGTACTTGCCCAATTGTACCCTGACCGAAATAGACGAGTAAGTTATTATAAATCCTTGGAACATAATATAAACATGTCTGGGATTAGCTATCCTGTCAAAATTACCGATTTAGATAAATTTGAAAAATTGAACCCTGCTTTATCTGTAAATGTATTTGGATTCGAAAAAGACGAAATTTATCCTTTACGTATAACAAAAGAAAAATTTAGAGCTCACCATGTAAACCTGTTACTTTTGACTACTGACACCACCTCCCACTACTGTCTGATCACTAACTTGTCCCGACTTTTAACCCACTTGACTAAACACGACGGTGTTAGGTTCTACTGTGACTACTGCCTACACAGATTTTCTAGCCAAGACTTACTTACTAACCACTTACCTTTGTGTTCACCACATGGTGCACAAAAGACCAGACTTCCTACTGATGACAAAAAATACATGTCCTTTAAAAACTTTACTCTTACTCATAAAGTCCCTTTTACCATCTATTGTGACTTTGAAAGTTTTGTTGTACCTATCCCTACTTCAATTAACGACCCATCTACTTCACACACGACCAACACTGCCCATCACGTCCCCTCTGGTTTTTGCTATGTAATCATTGACAGTAATGAAAAACCAGTAAAACAACCTAAAGTCTATAGTGGCCCCGATGTTGTAGATACTTTTCTAAATTCTTTGATTGAGGAGTCTAAAGAGCTCTTACCAATTATTCATAAAAACATTCCTATCAATATGTCTCCGCAAGACAAAATTATTTTCCAAAATGCTACCACCTGCCACCTTTGTAAAAAACCTTTAGACGGAGACAAAGTGGCCAACCATAATAACCTAACGGGGCAGTTCTTGGGACCCGCCCACAATTCATGCAATCTAAACTATACAGTTCCCGATCATATTCCAGTCTTTTTCCATAACCTCAGAGGTTATGACTGCCACCACTTGATCCAAGGGTTAGGTAAATTCAAAAAAGAAAAACTGTCATGTATCGCTACAACCAGTGAGCGGTACATTTCAGTCACCCTTGAATCTTTACGATTTTTGGACTCACTACAATTCCTTAACGCTTCTTTGGACACACTCGTGTCCAACTTAGTTTCTGACGGGACATCAAAATTCAAAATTTTAGGGCAGTGTATGACCAACACAGACTTACTACTACGCAAAGGCGTCTTTCCCTATACTTACATGACAGACGAATCAAAATTTAACGATACTGAACTTCCTCCCAAGGAGGCGTTCTTCAATGACCTGACACAAACACCTATTTCAGATGACGACTATACCCATGCACAAACTGTGTGGACAGCCTTTAATATGACCACTATGAAACATTATCACGACTTGTACTTACTCACAGACGTACTATTACTTGCCGACGTGTTTGAAAATTTTAGGACGACCAGTATGACTTACTACGGGATTGACCCTTGTAACGTCTACTCTGCCCCCGGACTGGCATGGAATTCCATGTTAAAAATGACAGACATACGTCTTGAACTACTCACTGACATAGACCAACACCTCTTTGTCGAGTCTGGTATCCGGGGCGGTGTCTCCATGATACCCAACCGGTACGCCCAAGCTAACAACCCTTACTTACCACACTTTGACAACACAAAACCAACCAACTATCTCCTTTATCTTGACTGTAACAATTTGTACGGAACCAGTATGTCTGATAGACTCCCAGAGTCTGATTTCAAATGGATAGACCCCCGAAACATTGACATTACAGACGTACCCGACGACTCTGACACAGGTTACATTTTAGAGGTTGACTTACACTACCCTGACCATTTACACGACTTACACTCAGACTTCCCACTAGCCCCCGAACGAAACATGGTGACATATGACATGCTTTCCCCCTACTGTAAGGACCTACTTCATGAACTTGACTACAAACCGCCCAAGACTGAAAAACTACTAACCACACTGTGTGACAAAACCAAGTACGTTGTACACTACAAGACTCTAAAACTTTACTTACAACTTGGACTTGTACTAACCAAAATTCACAGAGCTCTAAGTTTTAAACAGTCTGCCTGGTTAGCCCCATTTATCAACTTTAATACAGAGAAAAGAAAATGCGCCAAAAATAACTTTGAAAAAGATTTTTTTAAATTAATGAATAATGCAACATATGGAAAGAGTTTGGAAAATTTAAGATCTAGGATAGACTTTAAACTTGTAAATAACGAAAAACAATTGGTCAAATGGACAGCTAGTCCCAGACTTAAAACATTTTTCGCATACAATAAAGATATCGCGGGATTGGCTTTGAAAAAACAAACGATCTTTTTAAACAGACCCATTTATGTTGGATTTACATTATTGGAAATTTCAAAATTAATAATGTACAACTTTCACTACAACTGGGCAATTGCAAAGTATGGGAAAAACATAAAACTTTGTATGACTGACACAGACTCACTATTCTACAACATATATACTCCCGACGTTTACGCAGATATGAAAAACGAATTATACCTTTTTGACACGTCCGACTATCCACCTAGCCACCAATGTTATAGTGTAGAAAACAAAAAAGTGTTAGGAAAATTTAAAGACGAACTAAATTCAAAACCTGCTAAAGAAATAATTGGCTTGAGAGCGAAATGCTACTCCGTTTTAAATTATGATCTAGAGGAAAAGAAGGTAGCCAAAGGCGTCCCCCGAGTCGCAATAAAAAAACAATTAAGACATGAAATGTACAAAGATTGTCTTTTAAATCATTCGTTAAAAACTACATCCGCTTTAAACATCCGTAGTGAAAAACATAAAATTTACACACAAAATATTTCAAAATTATCACTTTCCCCCTTTGACGATAAAAGATACATTTTGGAAAACGGCATTGATACACTAGCATACGGTCACCATTTAATTAGTAAAAAACGAACTTTAGAACACGATCATGATTTCATTAATAAAAAACTAAAACTCACCCATAACTCAAACATAAACTTTGAAACAGAAAAACAATAATCTATACACTTCAAACATAAAAATTAATAAAATAACAACTAAAATTGCATACTGTCAGAACGTCTTTCCAGAACCGTTAACCTCTGACTGACCACCACTCCCTCCCCCCACCACATCCATCCTTATCGCACTAATGACGTCGATCCCACTACATCAGCACTTTGTTAAACATTTCTAAAATATTTACCACAGTATCATATTGAAAATGTAATATTGGACAGTTTCTTTGTATATATGAAGATTTGTACATAACTTATCCGTTTGGTTAGATTTTACTTTGTAAATAACCGAGTCCTTTAGCAGTTTCAATGTACATGCAAAGTCTACGAGTAATACTTTGAGCAGTACCACACTGTTACAGGTTACTAACATGTCCGTAGATACCCAATTTACAACATTTGATGGGCTCAACACGACCGTAGTGCAATGTAAAAACCTCGTACTGGACGAACCTTCTTCTTAATTACGGTAACTCCTACGCCAGGTAAGTAATGTTAAGTTAGTTTTAAGTAAACTCTTTTACCGTCAACCTTTAAAAAACAATCTGTAAAATAAATTCTGTTATAATATGGACACTTTTGTGAGTTTACATAACTACAATTTATTAACGGATATCTCCAGCTCTGTGTGAATTTCTATAGAATACCGTACCATCGAGGTGAGGGCGGCCCAAATTCAATAAAAAAGCCCGACTGTTCTCTAAGGCAGCCGTAAAACGCATAAGACCTGAGGCAGTCCTGCAGCTTGGGGCTGGGCTAATCCCCGTAAGACCTTGAGTCGCAGTCCGGGCCCTCGTACGGTACGTGTATTTGGATGTGTGTAACACTCTATGGCTGGCTTAAACTCTGTAAGTCCAGGGTGTGAGTAAGGGATATTTTTAGTAACGAGAAAATAAAAAAAAAATAAATAAAAGCCCTTTGTAAGTTTTTGCGTCACATTGAAAGGCTTCTCCAAGTAAAGTGGCAGCTAGACTTATAGGGGATCCAAAAAAAAAAAAAAAAGTATATAAAAAAAGAAACACAAAAATAATACTGGGAGGTAGCAATTTTGTTATAGAGTGGCTATCACCGTAGCTTGCGATGGTTGGGGCAAGTTACATTAAAGTAAGTGGGATTATGCCTACTGGGGACACCCACTATAATAAAAAACGCGCCAATGCACAAAGTGCAATGACCCTATACCCCTTGGGTGGTGTGGAAACTTGGGTCAAGACTTGTCTGGACAGGCATTGACTTGATAGTCATGGTCTTGTCTGGGAATGCAAGGACAAGTGTTACGACTCGTGCAGTCTATCATGGCGGGTTGGGCTAAACCGGGTTAAATCAACGTGGGTTAATAAAACCAGGGTTAACACAACGTTGGTTATTAAAGCCCTGGTTTAAACTAACTCGAATAGATCAGATGACCCAGGATATACTTTACCGTCAATCAAGATGTTATTTCCTTCAAATTTAACTGACTGTGTACCCATTTTAAATTGTTCGCTTCCTTTATCGAAAGTGATCCCAAGAAAAACAGAAAAACAGAAAAAAAGAAAAACAGAAAAACAGAAAAACAGAAAAACAGAAAAACAGAAAAACAGAAAAACAGAAAAACAGAAAAACAGAAAAACAGAAAAACAGAAAAACAGAAAAACAGAAAAACGGCCGTTTTTCTGTTTTTCTGTTTTTCTGTTTTTCTGTTTTTCTTTTTTTCTGTTTTTCTGTTTTTCTTGGGATCACTTTCGATAAAGGAAGCGAACAATTTAAAATGGGTACACAGTCAGTTAAATTTGAAGGAAATAACATCTTGATTGACGGTAAAGTATATCCTGGGTCATCTGATCTATTCGAGTTAGTTTAAACCAGGGCTTTAATAACCAACGTTGTGTTAACCCTGGTTTTATTAACCCACGTTGATTTAACCCGGTTTAGCCCAACCCGCCATGATAGACTGCACGAGTCGTAACACTTGTCCTTGCATTCCCAGACAAGACCATGACTATCAAGTCAATGCCTGTCCAGACAAGTCTTGACCCAAGTTTCCACACCACCCAAGGGGTATAGGGTCATTGCACTTTGTGCATTGGCGCGTTTTTTATTATAGTGGGTGTCCCCAGTAGGCATAATCCCACTTACTTTAATGTAACTTGCCCCAACCATCGCAAGCTACGGTGATAGCCACTCCATAACAAAATTGCTACCTCCCAGTATTATTTTTGTGTTTCTTTTTTTATATACTTTTTTTTTTTTTTTTTTTTTTTTTTTTTTGATCCCCTATAAATCTAGCTGCCACTTTACTTGGAGAAGCCTTTCAATGTGACGCAAAAACTTACAAAGGGCTTTTATTTATTTTTTTTTATTTTCTCGTTACTAAAAATATCCCTTACTCACACCCTGGACTTACAGAGTTTAAGCCAGCCATAGAGTGTTACACACATCCAAATACACGTACCGTACGAGTGTTAAACATTTCTAAAATATTTACCACAGTATCATATTGAAAATGTAATATTGGACAGTTTCTTTGTATATATGAAGATTTGTACATAACTTATCCGTTTAGTTAGATTTTACTTTGTAAATAACCGAGTCCTTTAGCAGTTTCAATGTACATGCAAAGTCTACGAGTAATACTTTGAGCAGTACCACACTGTTATAATTGGCTTGAGAGCGAAATGCTACTCCGTTTTAAATTATGATCTAGAGGAAAAGAAGGTAGCCAAAGGCGTCCCCCGAGTCGCAATAAAAAAACAATTAAGACATGAAATGTACAAAGATTGTCTTTTAAATCATTCGTTAAAAACTACATCCGCTTTAAACATCCGTAGTGAAAAACATAAAA